>ML266338.1:0-61746 GCA_005239495.1 Nicotiana undulata | reverse complement strand
AAAAAAATTTCCCAAAAAGGCCCCCCCCCCCCCCCCAGCCCACGTCTCGGAATCAGGTAAGAATTATAGATTCCGAACACCCATTCACACACGAGTCTAACCATATAAGAATTACTCGAATCGGATATCAAAATCCCGATCAAAACTAAAAATTTTGGCCTAGGAACTTTATCCAATTTCCCCCCAATTTTTCACTATAAATTCGAATTTAAAGGGTAGATTTAAGAGCATAATCATGGAGATTAGTCAAAACCGAGTAGGAATCACTTACCCAAATTGCCCAGGCGAAAATCTCCCCAAAAATCTCACTTTCCCGAGCTCCCAAGTTCAAAATATGAAAAATGGTTCAATCTCTCGATTTTGGGTCTTTTAAGATTCTGCCCAGGTCTTCTTCAGTGCGATCGCGGACCCCCAGTCGCGATCGCGGAGTGTAACAAACACACGCCTAAATTTTCCTCTACGCTAACGCAGGGATCTATTCGCGAACGTGTTCCTCAACCTACTCAGACCTACGCGATCGCGGTTGGCTTCACGTGACTGCGTAGATATACGCTCAAACACCTGTTGCCTTAATTCTTCTATGCAAACGCAACAATGCCCACGCGAACGTAGTGGCCAAAGCTGCCCAACCTATGCTTTCACGGTTCCCTTTATGCGATCACGAAGAACAAAATCCCGCCAGCCTCCATTTACTTTACGCGAGCGCGGACTTTCCCACGCGAACGCGATGAAGAAAGAACTGTTGCACTAACACAAGAAAAACCAGCAAAACACACAAGGCTAAAAATGCCCGTTTGAGCATCCGAAACACACCCGAGGCCCCCGGGATGTCAACCAAACTTACCAACCAGTCCTAATACCTCATTCAAACTTAGTCGATCTTTGAAACACATCATATAATATCAAAATCACAGATTATGCATGGATTCAAGCCTAAGAACTTATGAAATTTCTAAAATCCCCAACCGATGCCAAAACATGTCAAAACTATTCTAAATGACCTCAAATTTTACACACAGGTCATAAATGACACTACGGACCTACAACCACTCTCGAACTTCTATTCCGAGCCCGATATCAAAATTTCACCTATCGGACGAAATCGCCGAAATTCTAACTTTCGCCAATTCAAGCCTAAATCTACTACAGACCTCGAAAACACATTACGGACATGCTCCTCACCCCGAAATCACCCAACTGAGCTAACGAAATTGACGGAATTTTATTCCGGATCCGTCTTCACACAGTTCCAACTACGGTCCGATTTCTAAAGCTTAAACTCAAATATAAGGACCATGTGTCCAAAAACTCTCTGAATATCACAACTAAACGTTCCGAAAAGTCAAAAAAGCATAAATAGACATGGGAAAAATAGCTATTAGGGGATCAGGGCGCTATCTCACAAAACGACCGACTGGGTCGTTACAAATTTCTTCTAGGGCTACTCTGAGGGCCACAAAAAATATCATTGGAGTTCTTGGAACCATCTTGCCCGTCCCTTTGATAAAGGAGGCATTGGAATTAGGAAAATGGAAGACATTAGTAACATGTTAGCTATGAAAAGGTGGTGGAGGATTAGGTCCACATCATCTCTTTGGGCTAATTTTATTAGAAATAAATATTGTGTTAGATCTCATCTTGTCTCAAAAAAGATTGCTCCAGGTAATTCTCATGCTTGGGGTCATGTCCTCAAAATGAGAGAAATTATAGAAAACTATATTGTGTGGCAGGTAAACTCTGGCTCTAGTAACTTCTAGTGGGATATTGGTCCCTTCATGGCGTGTTGGCAAAATAAATTCCTGATACTCCAAAGAATTCCAAGCTACTAGTAAGGGAATTCATCTCTGAAGGTCAATGGAATATTAATAAATTGAAAGAGCTCCTACTAGATCAAATGGTTCAACAAATCCAAATTATTCCTACTGGCAATCAAAACAAGGAAGATCAAATGTTTTTGGTCCCCTTCGGAAAATAGCAAGTTCTCAAACAAGAGTGCATGGAATCTCGTAAGGAATCCTAATCCAAAAGTTCAATTTGTAGAAAGGGTATGGAATTTTGCTATTCCTTTTAAAATGTCATTTCTGATGTGGAGGTTATGGCATAGTAAACTCCCCTTTGATGATGTAATTATTAATTTTGGCAAATAAATAGTTTCCAGATGTAACTGTTGTAGTAATCCTAACTCCAATAATATTAATCATGTTTTTGTAGAGGGTCAAATTGCTAGTTACATTTGGAATATATTTGGATATGCCCTTGGTATACATCACAACCACTATACTATTAGATATATAATGAATCAATGGTAGATCTCAAACGCCTACAATAATGTCCATAGACTTGTTCTCAATATTACCCCTGTTATAATTTGTCGGTTTCTTTGGAAAGAATTCCATGCCTGTTGGTATGGGGACCAAACAAGTTTCAACAAGTATAATCTTAAGCAACTGATAACTTAAAGCATTGAAGCTGCGGTCAACAAATCATATCCTAACAGTGGACTAAAGCTCCCTTGGAATACTTTTTGTGATACTCTTACAAGGCTTAGACCTAGGCACAAAAGTCTAGTGGTTCGATGACTCAAGCCAGACAGGGGTTGGGTGAAGCTAAATACTAATGGGAGTTTTCTTCAGGGTGAAGGTAAAGCAAGCCTAGAGATGCGATTAGAGATGATCAAGGAGATATTATTATGGCCTTTTCCACTCCAGCGACTTCCCAAAATCACAATATATCAGAGGCTCAAGCATCTCTATTTAGCCTCAATTGGTGCAAATAAAATGCTTTCAATGAGGTGATATTGGAATTGGACTCTCTAAACATAATAGAGATCCTCCGAAAAGATGTTGACACAAACTATAATCTCAGTCATATTGTGAATAAGATCAAAGACATCATCAGGTCGCTCAACATTCAGATTGATCATTTCCACCGAGAGGCTAACCAGTTCGCTGACAGTTTGGTTAAGACGGCAGCAGAGACGCAACAATATGTTCTCTTTGAATCAAGCAATCAACTTCCTAGGCAATCTAAAGGCCTCTTTTTTCTTGACAAACACCAGATACCTAGCATAAGAAACATATTTGATAAGGCAAATTTCCTTGTTAGTTAGTGTTTTTTGTTGATTGAGGAGGCGAACTATATTTTAATCGCATATTCCTCGTTAGTTAGTTTTTTTGTTAATTGAGGAGGCGAACTATATTTTAATCGCCTATTCCTCGTTATTTTGAAGGGTTATCTCTTTCCTTGTGTTGTCCATTCAAACTATATTTTTGGTTAATACAACACCCCAGGAATACTGGGAAAGCTCATAAAAATAATTAATGATATTAGTTTGACAGCTATAGCAAGCTAAGCAATGTTTTTCTTGTTGGGACAACAAACCGGCTAGAGTTGATTGATAAAGCATTGTTGAGGTACTTATTCCAAATAGTTTGAAGTGGAGATGCTTTAGTTTTATTTTGACATGTAATGAACTAATAGTAATATTATAGGCCCGGAAGATTTGAATTGCATGTGGAAATAGGTCTTCCAAATAAAGATGGATGAAAGGAGATTCTCGGGTAAAAATTGTATGGGGCGCCCTATTTGGTCGCCCCCATTTAACCTATACCCATATTTTTAAAATTATTTAACTTATACCCTAATTATTACAACTTCAGGTGCCTCCTTTTAAAACAGATCAGGAGAAAATCACAAACAAGAAAAGGATAATACTAACTAAACATGACGCACATAGTGGCAAATAGGGAATTCAGGTAAAAACAGGTAGGCATGCTTTTTCCTAATCTAAACTACACAATTAGCATATTAAACAGTGAAATACGAGTGAAATGATTTATGTCATGGAAAGAAAAGTGGAAATTTAGCAACAATGGTCTGTGTACGTACTCGTCACCTCGCGTACACGGCACCCACACAACAATTAGTATCAAAACAGCCTAAGGGGAAGTCCCCAACATAGAGTTAGGCAAGCCACTTACCTCGAGTGCTCTACTCAACTCAAAACCACGCTCTTGCCACGAGTACCCGACTTCGAATGGCCCAAATCTATTCAATTCAATTGCATAACGTAAATATCACTTTAAGGAATCAATATAGCTAATTAGTTCGAAGCTAATACATGAAATTACGAAAATTGCCCAAAAAGTTCCCCCCCCCCCCCCCCCCCCGGTCCACGTCTCGAAATCGGGTAAAAGTTATAGATTCCGAACACCCATTCACTCACGAGTCTAACCATATAAGAATTACTCGAATCAAAATCCCGATCAAAACTCAAAATTTTGGCCTAGGAACTTTATCCAATTTTCCACCATAAATTCGAATTTAAAGGGTAGATTTAAGAGCATAATCATGGAGATTAGTCTAAACCGAGTAGGAATCACTTACCCAAATTGCCCAGGTGAAAATCTTCCCAAAAATCGCACTTTTCTGAGCTCCCAAGTTCAAAATATGAAAAATGGTTCAATCCCTCGATTTTGGGTCTTTTAAGATTCTGCCCAGATCTTCTTCAGTGCGATCGTGGACCCCCAGTCGCGATCGCGGAGTGTAACAAACACACGCCTAAATTTTCCTCTACGCTAATGCGGGATCTGTTCGCGAACGCGTTCCTCAACCTACTCAGACCTACGCAATCGCGGTTGGCTTCACGCGACTACGTAGATATACGCTCAAACACCTGCTGCCTTAATTCTTCTATGTGAACGCAACAATGCCCACGCGAACGCAGTGGTCAAAGCTGCACAACCTATGCGATCGCGGTTCCCTTTATGCGATCACGAAGAACAAAATCCTTCCTGCCTCCATTTATTCTACGCAATCGCGGACTTTCCCACGCGATCGCGATGAAGAAAGAACTGCTGCACTAACACCAGAAAAACCAACAAAACACACAAGGCTAAAAATGCCCGTTTGAGCATCCGAAACACACCCGAGGCCCCCGGGACCTCAACCAAACTTACCAACCAGTCCTAATACCTCATTCAAACTTAGTCGAGCCTTCGAAACACATCATATAACATCAGAATGACCAATTATGCATGGATTCAAGCCTAAGAACTTATGAAAATTTCAAAATCCACAACTGATGCTGAAACACGTCAAAACTATCCAGAATGACCTCAAATTTTACCCACAGGTCACAAAAGACACTACGGACCTACAGCCACTCTCGAAATTCCATTCCGAGCCCGATATCAAAATTTCACATATCGGGCGAAATCACAGAAATTCTAACTTTCGCGAATTCAAGCCTAAATCTACTACAGACCTCGAAAACACATTCCGGACATGCTCCTCACCCCGAAATCACCCAATGGAGCTAACAAAGTCGAAGAAATTCCATTACGGATCCGTCTTCACACAGTTCCAACTATGGTCCGATTTCTAAAGCTTAAACTCACATATAAGGACCATGTGTCCAAAAACTCTCTAAAATTCACAACTAAACATTCCGACAAGTCCCAAAAGCATAAATAGACATGGGGAAAATAGTTATTAGGGGATCGGGATGCTAACTCTCAAAACGACCGGGTCGTTACAAATTTCTTCTAGGGCTACTTTGAGGACCACAAAAAATATCATTGGAGTTCTTGGAACCATCTTGCACGTCCCTTTGATAAAAGAGGCATTGGAATTAGGAAAATGAAAGACATTAGTAACATGTTAGCTATGAAAAGGTGGTGGAGGATTAGGTCCACATCATCTCTTTTGGCTACTTTTATTAGAAATAAATATTGTGTTAGATCTCATCTTGTCTCAAAAAATATTGCTCCAGGTAATTGTCATGCTTGGGGTCATGTCCTCAAAATGAGAGAAATTGCAGAAAATTATATTGTGTGGCAGGTAAACTTTGGCTCTAGTAACTTCTGGTGGGATATTGGTCCCTTCATGCCCTGTTGGCAAAATAACTTCCTGATACTCCAAAGAATTTCAAGTTACTGGTAAGGGAATTCATCTCTGAAGGTCAATGGAATATTAATAAATTGAAATAGCTCTTACCAGATCAAATGGTTCAACAAATCCAAATTATTCCTACTGGCAATCAAAACAAGGAAGATCAAAATTTTTGGTCCCTTTCGGAAAATAGCAAGTTCTCAAACAAGAGTGCATGGAATCTGGTAAGGAATCCTAATCCAAAAGTTTAATTTGTAGAAAGGGTATGGAATTCTGCTATTCCTTTTAAAATGTCATTTCTGATGTGGAGTTATGCCATAGAAAACTCCCTTTTGATGATGTGATTATTAACTTTGGCAAACAAATAGTTTCCAGATGTAACTGCTGTAGTAATCCTAACTCCAATAATATTAATCATGTTTTTGTAGAGGGTCATATTGCTAGTTACATTTGGAATATATTTGAAAATGCCCTTGGTATACATCACAACCACTATACTATTAGATATATAATGAATCAATGGTAGATCTCAAATGCCTACAATGATGTCCATAGACTTGTTCTCAATATTACCCCTGTTATAATTTGTTGGTTTCTTTGGAAAGAATTCCATGCCTGTTGGTATGGGGACCAAACAAGTTTCAACAAGTATAATCTTAAGCAACTGATAACTTGAAGCATTGAAGTTGCGGTCAACAAATCATATCCTAACAGTGGACTAAATCTCCCTTGGAATACTTTTTGTGATACTCTTACAAGGCTTAGACCTGGGCATAAAAGTCTAGTGGTTCGATGACTCAAGCCGGACAAGGGTTGGGTGAAGCTAAATACTAATGGGAGTTTTCTTCAGAGGGAAGGTAAAGCAGGTCTAGGAGATGCGATTAGAGATGATCAATGAGATATTATTATGGACTTTTCCACTCCAGCGACTGCCCAAAATCACAATATAGCAGAGGCTCAAGCAGCTCTATTTGGCCTTAATTGGTGCAAACAAAATGGTTTCAATGAGGTGATATTGGAATTGGACTCTCTATACATAATAAAGATCCTCCGAAAAGATGCTGAAACAAACTATAATCTTAGTCATATTGTGAATAAGATCAAAGACATCATCAGGACGCTCAACATTCAGATTGATCATTGCTACTGAGAGGCTAACCAGTTCGCTGACAGTTTGGCTAAGACGGCAGCAGAGACGCAGCAATATGTTCTCTTTGAATCAAGCAATCAACTTCCTAGATAACCTAAAGGCCTCTTTTTGCTTGACAAACAACAGCTTCCTAGCATAAGAAACAAATTTGATAAGGCAAATTTCCTTGTTAGTTAGTGTTTTTTGTTGATTGAGGAGGCGAACTATATTTTAATCGCCTATTCCTCGTTAGTTAGTGTTTTTTGTTGGTTGAGGATGCGAACTATATTTTAATCGCCTATTCCTCGTTATTTTGAAGGGTTATCTCTACCCTTGTGTTGTCCATTCAAACTATATTTTTGGTTAATACAACACCCCAGGAATACTGAGAAAGTTCATAAAAAAAAATTAATGATATTAGATTGACAGCTATAGCAAGCTAAGTAATGTTTTGCTTGTTGGGACAACAAACTGGCTAGAGTTGATTGATAAAGTATTGTTGAGGTACTTATTCCAAATAGTTTGAAGTGGAGATGCTTTAGTTTTATTTTGACATGTAATGAACTAATTGTAATATTATAGGCCCGGAAGATTTGAGTTGCATGTGGAAACAGGTCTTCCAAATAAAAATGGACGAAAGGAGATTCTCAGGTAAAAATTGCACGGGGCGCCTATTTGGTCGCCCCCATTTAACCTATACCCATATTTTTAAAATTATTTAACTTATACCCTAATTTTTACAACTTCAGGTGCCTCCTTCTTCCTGCTACCTGTGCAAAACTTCAGCTTATTTAGTGCTGAAGGTTTTTGAAAAGCTTTATGACAAAACTAAACTTCGTGCTCAAGTTTTTACAAAAGAACTAAATAATTTCAGCATCTTCTGCTGAAGTTTTTGAAAAAGCTTTATGACAAAACTAATGAATACAGAACAAAACTTCAGCTTATTTAGTGCTGAGGTTTTTACAAATGGACTAAATAACTTCAGCATCTTCTCCTAAGTTTTTGAAAAAGCTTTACGACAAAACTATTGAATCCAAGACAAAACTTCAACTAAAACATGCTTAAGTACAGTAAATAGAGAACAAAACTTTAGCTAGTAGAATGCTTAAGTTCAGCAATTACAAACAACTTCAGGCCCGTCTCCTAAAATGCTGAAGTTTGTGTGATTGTCTTTGCTACTTCAAGCTCGTATGCCTAACGTTTATGCGAAAAATTGGTACGCTTGCAATTTTTTTTACACATCGAATATAAGTTAAAACATGACCCAAAAAACAGGTATAGATGCAAATGCCCTTTCTCACGATTAATGTCAAAAGATTACAATAGAAAGGGGCATTAAGTTCAAGTGCGAACCTTGATCGCTTAGGTTAGTTTATTAACAATAGTAAAATATTTTTGTATTTTAGATATTTTGGTGTAATTCTTTTTGAAGTGTTCAGGGAGTAAATATATGCTTAATGTGCAGCTGAAGAAACAGGATTTAGTGGGGCTGCTCTTGCGGCGTTGATACAAACAGCATTTTTCCTTGCTGTGACTCGCGTTGTGCCATCAAATATAGCTGACGCCGTTTGGACTGACACTAACGTTGAACAAGAGGATATTGACAGGGCATTTGTCAAACTTAAACTTACAAAGGTAAAATCTAAAATTGTGCCTTGTTTAAAAGAATCAATTAGGCCAGACACATATGAGCCCCTTAAAGTTGTCGCTTTTCTTTTTGACGTTTAAACTAAGACATATTCCCATTAGACACTTCAATCTTAGTCAATTTGTACCTGTTAAACACATTAAGCTAAGATGGCCAAAAAAAGTGTTTTCACATTTCTTGGACGCGTGAGTGGTTTGTATTTTTTTTGTCTTTGCTTTTAAAAGATACTGTTTCTAAAAGCCGCGGCCCAGGGCCTAGTTCATGTAGCAAAGGGTGGTGGATTTGTGTCATAGGTCATAGGTTTAAGCCCCACATCATGCAAAGCAAAGCCTGGAAGGATAGAGGGGGGCCATTATCCGTCGAGTTTTGAAGGCTGCGGTTATTCCAAAGGATTGGCCCCAGACGGATTTCTCAGTCCAGACGACCACCATTTTTATATCTTCTCTCCTCCTCACTGGTTAGCCGGCCGAACCTCACTGCCGATGAGACCAAGGCTCATCTCAGTTTGCCACATTAATCCACCAGTTTCTTACTACTTCACCATCTTCAATAGATTCCCCTCTTTCACCTTCTCAATCATCTTAGTTACTTTCTCCATCAAGAACACACCACAGATATCAGCCGTGAAGTTCCACCCAAATAGATAACACCTTTTTTTTTCTTTGGCCAAAATATTGCGTAAACTCTCACTTCTCAAGGGTATCAAAATTTACTGAATCAGTTGCTCTGTTTCCGTGGATGGTGTTTGGTCAGTTTTTTTATAAAGCGTGATTCCGGCAACAATTCATTGATAACAACAACTGAATCAATTGGCTTCATCCACAATATATCAGATAAATCTGTACATTTACTTACTATTCAGTTTTAAGGAAGAAGGAAGGGCGCTACGTTTAGACGAGGGACGATTGATTTGGATTAGTGGCAATGAAGCTTATAGAGGACCATTACTGTACACCAAAAGTTTTGAAGCTAAGAAATCGTTTAATGTTGTTTCGGTGAAGTAGCTTAGATCGAATTCAGCAAATACTAATCTTTATTTGCTGAAACTACTGCTACATTGCTGTGTGTGTTATTGCAGAGAACGGCTGGAGGCTTGAATACATCAGAATCCTAACATTTAGGTAGAAATGGTTGTAGGTCCCTTTGCTAATGTAACACTTAAAACATTGTTATTGCGACTTTTATTGCTCCAACATCTTGCACCATATGTATTATTGTTGTCAGCTGTGATGACTGACTGAAGCATTAATTAGTGCATCGGCGGCTGAAATGTCATGGTGGATATGTGGTTTGCTTTATTAGTATCTCTCCTTCGAAAAGTAAATGAAGCCTCTTAGTGGTTAGTTGTATACAGTATAATCATCTTCACTAAATTCAAAAGGAAATGGTACTATATCAAGAGCCCCCTAGTGGGATGGGAAAATTGTATAGATGGCATATTATGGATCGTGTGGGGAAGGGAGACAACATCGATCTATATAAGGAGGGATAAATGGATCAATTAATTCATCAGCTACACTTCGAGAAACTAATGTTAACACCACCAAAGGATGTGGCAACAGATGGGGCTACTTTTTCTTTAATCAGAGGTCTCGAATTCTAGCTTTGGGTATGAAAAATTCTCGGTAAGGAGCGCTTTCCTCCGACGGGATCCTTGGCGCGATTCCCAATATAATCAAGCTCCAATGCAGTTACCGGACACCGATGGGAAACAAAAAAAAGAAGAGAAATTAATGTTAACGGTCGGGACCTCTACCTCTAGAAAAGAAGAAGAGAAACTCAAGTCAATATATATATATATATATATATATATATATATATATATATATAACGTACAAGATATCTCTTTTGACACAGCCGTGGGGGAACAAAAAAATATGTACTACATACATATCCCTTAGAAAACTCATATAAGGACTTCCTTCATGTGGGATCACTTACAATTAGGGGTGGCAAAATGGTTAAAAGGAAACAGTTAACCACCCGAATCATATTTGACCCAACCCACTCATTTCCCACTCCTACTTTTCTCTATGTTCTCAGTTAAAAAATTCCTCCTCCACCACATTAGGGATGATAAAGACTTTTTCTGGGGTAAAATCTACCCTGCATTAGCAGTATAGTTATTGTATTTCATGTAAGAAAAGAGGGGGACTAGGCCAAAAACCTCTATGTTACAACATAATACAACATAAGAATAGAGTACCGGGCCATTCTTCAAAAAATGTGGAGCATGTGGACAAAATGACTCCTAAAAACTCTTTACATTCAACTTACAAAAAAATTGGACCTATCATATCTATTTCTAAAGCTTGGTAACTGCTATTTATCCAGCTGAAAAGGGCCCTTTGCGCCACCAAGTAATTGTTGTATGTTTCCATAGAAGGTCGCATTGTCCAGCGATGCTGCATGTTTTGCCAAGGCGTCTGCGACCTGGTTTGCCTCCCTGTAGCAGTGAGAAATCTTAACTCTGCTCTGATCTATCATATTTGTGATCTCCTCTGTGATCTTCCTCATCTTTACATTGTGACTTTTCCTTTTTTGCAGCATCTCCACTATAAGTAGTGAATCCATTTGTAGCTCGTAGTTATTGAATCCTTGGCTCCGACATAATTGTATCCCAGCTCTAGCTTCCAAACCTTCCGTTATGTTATTGCTTCTACAATTCACTGGAATGGAAAAGGCTGCAATGAAGCCTCCCTCTTCGTTCCTTAGAATTCCTCCAATTCCTGCTTTGTTCCTGCTTTTCATGTAACTTCCATCTGTGTTCACTTTGACTGTCCCTTGTTCCGGCATGATCCAAGTTACAGGAAATATTTTCTGTACTTGTTCAAGCTTCTCAATGTCTTCACATAGCCTTCCCCAAGGCCATTCTACAAGGCAGTTCGGAAAGGAAATCCCCATAGCTGTTTTGATGTTCCAGTAGATGTTGTGCTCCATCTGCCTTGTCATGAACTTCTTCTGGTTCCCATATCTACATGCACACCAACTTTTCCACACTTCCCATACTATTAGTGTAGATGTGATCTCTAACAAGTATTTGTGAACACCATTTTTTGGCCTAAACTTCCACCATTGGATGATTGTACCTCTAACAGTGTTGAGTGTGGCAATGATCCCCAATAGATCCCCAAATTTCCTCCACAAGTAATTAGCCGGTTGACTTTCCACAAAGGTATGTTGTATAGTCTCATTTACTGGGACTAAACAACATACACGTCTTGAAATGGGAGCTTATTTTGAACTAACCTCCAAGCTAGTATAGAGATCTTGGATGGCAAGTTCCTATTCTAGAATTTTGAGAGCATTGGATTGAACATTTTCTTCCTTCTTATAGTTTGCCAAGTCGAGCTGTTGGTAAAGTTTTCATCTGCTGCAGGTTCCCATATTGCATAGTCATCCTTGCTTTGATCTCCAATTGTAATTTCTTGTATCTGTTGAGCCAGATTGACTGGTAGTGCTTCCCTTAATTTCTGTTGGTTCCAGTTCCCATTTGTAATGAAGTCCTTCACCATTGGCTTGGAATATTTTGATTGTGCTGGGTAAGTGATTGCTAGAGGTCCTTTGCCAGTCCAATTATCCCACCAAAAACTGCAATTTCCTTTGTTGATCATCGAGCATATGTTAGGTTCTTCCTTCCCTCTTATTTTCATCATGTCTCTCCAGATACGCGATTGTTTAGTTGCACCCTTCAAAGCCATTGGATGACCTTTAAAACAATACTTTTCCATGAGGAAGTCAGTCCATAGATTTTGTTGTGTTATGAAATTCCACCATCTCTTGATTGTGAATGTGTCTCCAATATCTTGAAGACATCTGATACCAATACCTCCTTCTTCTTTGGGGTAGCATAGATTTTCCCAAGAACTCCAATGGTATTTTTTCTTCTCAGTAGTAGCTCCCCAAGAGAAATTTGCAAAGTATCTTTCCAGTGTTTTGTATGTGGCCTTTGGTGGGTTCATCGCTGCGAGTGTGTATGTTGGAACTGCCTGCAAAACATGTTTAACTAAAGTTAGTTTTCCTCCATGTGATAGCATCTTCCCTTTTCATCCATTGAGGTTTTTGGATATCTTGGAAATTAAGCCATCAAAGTAAGTTATCTTCTTCCTCCCCACAAAGGTAGGGAAGCCAAGATACACAAATGGGAATTGTTTGTTCATGAACCCTGTTGTAGTCCTCATTCTGTTTATCCTTGATGGTGAAGCCTTAGGATCAGTCAGGAAAAAACTTTTATCTTGATTGACCAGTTGTCCTGATGCTGCTTCATATTTGTTCACCACTTTCATGATCATTCGAACTGATTTAGTGCAGCCAGCCGTGAAGATCACAATGTCATCCGCATAGGACAAATGACTCACCTGAGGACCCCTAGGACTCATAGAAAAGGAAGTGAGATTTTTTTCCCGTTGAAGATTGTTGAGCGTCCTAGATAGGACCTCGGCAGCCAGTACAAATAGAGATGGAGACACTGGATCTCCTTGTTTGAGACCTTGGGAAGATGTGAAAAAACCTTTCTTGGTTCCATTTATGATTATAGAGTACCATACATTTGAAACCAATCTCCATATCAAATCTATCCACAATTCATTGAAACCGAACCTTCGTAGCACAGAGTTAAGAAAGGACCACGACAGTCTATCATAAGCCTTTGCCATATCCAGTTTGATAACCATGTTACCACCTTTGTTGGGCAGATTGATTCCTTGGACAATTTCTTGTGCCATAAGCACATTTTCTGTTATGGATCTACCCATTATGAAACCACTTTGATTCTCTGATATTATAGTAGGAAGCATCAGATTTAATCTCATGGATAGAATTTTGGAGATTATTTTTGATGAGAAGTTGGACAGGCTAATAGGTCTCATTTCAGAAAAGGTGGAAGGGGAGTCTATTTTGGGAATTAAAGCAAGGCATGTATGGCTGAAAAACTTGGTGAGATGGCCCCCACTGAAGAAGTATTGCCCAAATTGTATGAGATATCCCTTTATTATATCCCAAACATTTTTGGTAGAACACTCCACTGAATCCGTCAAGACCTGCTGAACTTTTCGGGCACAAATTAAAGACAGCTTCTCTAACTTCTGCTTCTCCAGAAATTGAGGTCAGTAACTCATTGTCTGCCTCATTGACCAACTTGGGAATGCACTGTAGAATCCTTCTATTTTATTTGACATATCTGAGGTTAAAAAGCTTCTTGAAATGTCTGATGGCTGCCTTAGTGATTTTTTTCATCCCCTTGAATCCAGTTTCCTCTATGATTTTTGATATTTTTCAATTGCATTCTTTACCTTCTATCTCTTATCACACTATGGAAGTAATTATTGTTATATTCTCCTTCTTCGAACCATTTCATTTGAGCCTTTTGTTTGATCATTGATTCTTGCATTGCTAGCCATCAGACATATTCAGCCTATGTTTTATTCAGTTCTTGCCTTGTACTTTCATCATTACTGATCAACTCTTGCTCCTCCAACCTCTGTACTTTTGTTTCCCACTCTTTCCATTTTAAGTGTATATGCCCAATCTCTTCTTTGGACTATAAACTCAATCTTCTACTCAGGGCCTTCAATTTCTGTTGCAATCTCCGCATAGGATTAGCAATGATATGCTTGTTTCCATACCTCTTGAACTATCTCCTGAAAACCATTCTGACTTGTCCAAAACTCCATGCATCTAAAGTACTTAATAGGTTCATGTTGGTTGTTAGAACACTTCATGAGAAGTGGCCTATGGTTAGAGCCAGTTCTCACAAGGTGTCTAACACTGCTATTTTGAAATTTCTGTAGCCAAGTGTCATTGATCATGATCTTGTCCAATCTCTTCTAAATCCTCTTCAATGGTCTTATATTATTGAACCATGTAAACTTGTCCCTTGTGTCACCAGCATTCACTACCCCACAATTACTCAAACAATTAGAAAAATTAATGCTTTTGCTGATTCTATATGGCCTTCCTCCCAGTTTTTCATCTGTGTCTAGGAATGAGTTGAAATCCCCTCCCACACACCATAGGTCATTCACCATTGCATTTACTCTTTCCAAAATTTGCCAAAGTTCACTTCTTTCTAATGCAGTGCACTTAGCATAGACAGAAGTGACAAACAGTCCATTGCCTTCACCTTCTTCACCGAAGTTTGTTGTTATTTGTTGATCTTCGTTTGTAAGCACTGTTGCATGACAATTTGTTGTCCAAAAATACCATATCTTGACATTTTCATTCGAGATACATTGATGAAATTCCAGAAACTTCATGTATCCTTCAACCTTATCTTTCCAGACAAACAGCTCCATAATGGCTACAAAATCCACTTTGTTGATATTGATTAGGTTTTTCAATCTATGTATGGCCTTTTTTGACCTCACCCGTCTGATGTTCCAGAAGATCGCACTTATCATAAAATTAATTCTTTGAGTTTTTTGTTCCCTACTTCCTCTGTCTAGGGGGTGTTATTTCATTATTCCTTCTGCTTCTACCGTCCCTCCTCTGCTGACTTCTTCCTCTTTCTGTTGGTAGACAGTCCTTCTTATTTGAACTTCCAGTTAATCTGTAGTCTGGATCGTTCAAGTCTTCTTTTCCCGGTTCTCCTATTGTTTCAGAGTCTCCTACTCTGTCCCCTTCTTGTCTGTCTCCTTCTTGTGGGGTATTGTATCCCCCATTCAACTCCACTACAAGATGGATTCCTTGCTGATTTCTGATGACTGTGTCAGCACTAGATGTCTCTAGTTCTGATTCTTCCACCCTGATAATGCTGTCAATTTGCTTCATCAATTGTTCATCTTTCAATTCTGTGTTTTGAGGTCTCCTACTTTGTGGTGTATGGCTCAAGCTTCCATCTCTGTTGTCATTCTCCATCACCAAATTAGGTCTTTGTTGTTGCCCCTCTTGTACCCTTGCTTCTAATTTCATTATTTTCATTCAGTTCTGCTGTGTTTTCATTGACACTTTGGATTGGTCTTTGCTTCAGCAATTCCCTGCCCTTGGTCCTCTTTCTTGCTGTCTTAAAGATCACTTCCTTTTTTTGGTATTTTCTTTTCCTTCTTGCCTTTCTTTTGTTTTTTTTTCTTTCATTGGCCGACGCTTTGGCCTTCTCCTTCTCCTTGTCTTGTCGTAATCAACCTGGATTTCAGTGCTCTCTTGGTTCTGGTTGAAGTTGAGCTGGGTACTCTGCTAGTGTTTGTCATATGCAATTGCCTTTCCCTTACTCGATTCTGCTTCAATTCTGTCCCTTTCTAGTGTTGTTCCTATTGCCATAGTTTCATTACCTTTTTCCTCCATTTCCTTAACTTCATTGGCTCTTCTTTTCTCCAAAACTAGGCAATTCATCATCGAATGTCCCAGTTTCTTGCAGTGTTTACAGTATTTTGGTACATTGTCATACTCCAGTTTCTGCTCAAAACCTTTCAGAGGGGAGTCCTCGTCTTCATCTCCCACCCAAACGCTTGTTAGCAAAGGCTGGAGCAAGTCTACTTCTAGTCTCACCTTAGCCATACTAGGCCTAGTTTTCTCTCTTGTAGCTATGTCCATTTCCAGTGGAGTGCCAGCAACACTCACAATTTGTTTCACATAATGCCATGTATGAAGATGGAAAGGCATTCTTGGAAGATTAACCCACACAGGGACTATGGGCATGTCCTCCTCTGGTTTGAAATCTGGACTCCATTTCTGGAGCCACATTTGAGTTCCTTCAATATCCACTGATCTTCTATACCACACCATGTTGTAGTCCTCATAATTTGTAAAGTCTTGAAAAACATTGTTGTTATCGTAGACTCCATTTTAACCGAGCCCTTCAATTAAAATTTCTCCAAAAACCTCGACCTAATCTTTTCAATTTGGGGCCGAATTTTCAGAAATCTCCCCACAATCGTTCTCCTACATTCCGCAACCATTATTCCATAGTGATCCTTAGTCTTGAAAATCACCGCTGGCATTCCATTATGAGTTGTTCTTCTCGCAATCACTGATTCCTGCTCTTGCTTTGTTGGATTTGGGGTTGAAATTGAGATGTTGGTGAGGGTGGAAGCATATGAAGGTTTCGTTGGGGTTATTTTTGGTATCCGATTCGTGTTGGCATTGGGGTTCTTTTGGTGATCTGGACGCGCCGGAACGTTGCCGTCCGGCGGCTCCATTAGGTGGAGCGTGGTTTAGTCGGAACTCTATTAGGAATTTTACATATAGCGCGTGAGGCGCACGATATACTGACGTGTACTTTAAAGGCCTAAAATGGATATGTAATTCAAAAACTACGGACAATATAAATTATTGGAAGACTTTCATTAATAGCAGACAATTAAAAACAGAACACTAAATATTAGCATCAACCAATGATTAACAAGTATGGCAGTAAAATATTCATTTGTATAGCATATTTTATTCAATTCAAATTAGCGAAAAAGCTGCTTAAAAAGACAGTCCTAGTATTTAATTTCTTTCCCTATTTTTCTCTTGAAACCATTCCAATCCATAACATAAACACAATTAAAACCTTGGTATATTCTGTTTATTTAATTGTGTTTAAGTATAAACGTTTATGTACTTTGTCTTCAAAATATCCATTAGTATAATTTCAACGTGATTCGATTCACTCCCTACAGGACCATAGATAACTTCCACGAATATCACAATACAATTTCAATATAATTTATTATATTCACAATATAGTTTCAGTATAATTTATTATATTCACAATATAATTTCAATATAATTTATTATATTCAAAGTGTAGTTTTAGTATAATTTATTATATTCACAATATAATTTTATAAAATTTATGATATCCAAGATATAATTTTAATATAATTTTTATACCCACTTCACAATTTCAAATATGATTCACATAAGAAAAAACTCCCCAAAGATTTCAATTGTATAATTTTCATATAATATCATTATATTCACGATATAATATTAAAATAATTTATTATATCCACATTAATTATTCTAATTATGAGTTTTGAAAGATTCTAAAAGTACTCATTAATAAGGATAAAAATAGATTCCGTGATTGGAGCCTTGTGTTTACTCAATAATGCATAAGCTTTAATTCATGCTAGTATTGTAAAACAAATTGTTGTTTATGGAATAAATAGAACTGATATTCTTTTTATTTTATTTTATTTAAAAAGGAATTAAGCGGGTAAAAATCCCTAAAAAAAATTATAACTTGGGTACTTTAATTTGATCCCGTTTGGAAATATTTTTTTTTTTTACTTTTTTTCGAAACCAGTGTTTGGTCATAAAATTTTCAATTTTCACTTGAAGATGAATTTTGGACTTTCTCGAAAATTTGAAAAACTCCAAAAGTTTTTCAAAATTTTCACTCAAATCACACACAAAACTACAAAAACAACCCAAAAATATTCATGTCCAAACACAACTCTAATTTTCAAAGACCATTTTCAGTTGAATATTTATTTTTTATTAGAATTTTACAATTCTTATGTCCAAACGCCCGCTTTGTCAAAAATAGATTACCAGCTAGAGCCCTTTATGCCAAAGGAACATCTGAAAGATGTGACTTGCCTTATTTGCTCAAATAATCTGAAAGTATTACACATATATTTGCTATTGCAATATTGCCAAGGGGATTTTTTTCCTTCATTACTTGCTGAGACTGCGAAACGGATGAAAATAATATGCACTATAATAATGAACTATATAATCAAAACCTAAACCGGAAATCACTACTTCCTTTTGGTTTGTCTGTATTTCACGTGCCACGCACGTGTAGCCCTAACTACTATTTTAATTTTATATGTAAAGATAATAAACTTTTAATACAACACATAATTAAACTATTAATACTTCATGTTGGTGTAAACTTTCATGAATAAAAATTTTTCTTTTAAAATATTAATCACCAGAGCCCATTATTATATATGTTGTTGAAACTGTTTAGTTTTAATCACTGAAACTCCATATTATATACTATGTTCTTCTAACTTTATATAGGAGAATTGTGCTTTATGATAGTCCTATGGATTAAACAGAAACACATTGAACAGCAATGAGCAAAACATACTTTAACCAAACATGATCTTTTCCGATGGCTACGTATTAATATGGAGCAAATGCCACATATATATTACCTTGATGAATATCAGATCAGATGGCTACTGATATGGAGTACTGGATTAATTCTTACTAATATTATTCATGATCAAACAATGAAAGCTAGGAATTTGCTTCACATAATAATTAGTACTAGTAACTTTAAGCTTAACATACATACACCAAAGTATGTAAGATTTTGTCCTATATATGTGCAAGACCTATCTCCAAATATGAAAAACAATCCATTAACTTACTTAGTTTTGTTCAACTATGTTTGTTATGTTTTTCGCCAACTCATTCATGATTCATATTCTTTCACAATTTACTTTGGAAACCTAATATTAGTTCTAGAAAAATGTTTACCTTAAGATTTTCTGTATTCGAAGGAATTACCACATATCGAATTGTAAATACATATCGTAATCAACCCAGGTCACAGGGCTATTCAAACTAAGATCCTTTTAGTGGTTGATCACGCTCAACTATGTCTAATAAAAGACTAAACGGGCGTTGCAAATATAATTCGGGGTATTATGCCCAGAGTCGAATCCCACAAGGAATTAACGTATCAATTGCAGTCTTCAGAGTACTAGATTCTTAATAATCAACTTTCTCAAACTTTGTAATTATAACTTTTGAGTGTTTATACTACAACACTTGAACAAAATTTATAACTAAAACTTGAATTAACAAGATTGTTTAAACGATGGTGATAAAGGTTTAAGGTTATGGTTTCCCCCGTCTCCTATAGTTTTTACTTACGTATCTCTATCAATCATGAACCCTTCAGTTATCATAAATCTCTCTCAAGTAATTATGATAATTTACTAGACGCACTTTCTCAAGTTACGCTAGCTAGATTTCATTACAGTTCACTTCAGATTGCACCCGAGGTATCGTTTGGTCAATCAACATTATATTCAAAATTTTATAATAACTAATTTCTATGTACGTACCTCACACGTAAAATTTTAGAACTAAAAATAAAAAGACGATAAATTAAACACGATTAATTCTTGTTTAAAAATAAAAAGAGTTGATCATTTCATGCATCATATGAAGATATGAAAGATACCACTCTTTTAGCGATTTCATACCATGAACGTTTCATTATGGTTTTTACTTTTTAGTTACTTATATGAACATATTTCTTTAATTGTCTAATAGTCTTAGGGGGTACTTGGTTAGTCCTTTTTACTCTATGGCAATCTTGAGAACATTAATGACGTTCTATATATTGGATTTATTTCTATTCTATATCTTTGAAAAATATGAGAAAAGGTCCCTTGAGATTTGTATCCTATTGTTCTAACTTTTTCAGTTCATAACTGGACTTGTTTTATAAAGCTCAAGCTAATAAACATCTCTTAGGAAAAAGGATTTATACTTGTGAGGAAGTTCTAGTTCCATTGCAAGTCTAACTTGTGAAACGTGAATGACATATGATTCCTCCTAAGAAACAATTTTGAGTGGTTAAATGGTATGCAAATTCCATTAAACACAAACTTTTAGTTGACTTTAAATTTTTAAATATTAGGCAATGTCCTAAGTACCAATAATTTAATTTAACAATCATATGTTGAAGTCGAAGAAACATAAATCTTCTATTTCTATGTAGTACACTTTCTCACTATTCCATTCAAAACACCAAACTCTTATTTTCTCATATATACTTTCATTATGGTAAAATCTTTTTGTCGGGCAACTAATATGCATCCTACAATACATAATATAAATGTTGATACTAAAATCAAATCTGCAAAAGTTGCCTCATTTTCTCCGTACAATTAGTTTTGCGATAAATTTGAACACTTCGAAGCTTGAAATTTTAACAAAAGAAGGAGTTTAAACTAACACAAAAGCAGAAAAGTAACAGAGAAAGAACAACACATATATTATGATGGATCACAAAATAGATTCATATGCACAACCTTTCTTGGAAAAAAAACACCAATGCGCAGGTACAGATAGCTTGCTTTGACTGTCAACGTATGTTCATACAAAGAACAAATCCTTTGCATGTTATATGCTAGACAATATATAACTTTGGTGCATCTAATATGATTATTCAGAAGTCCGTAGGGTATTCGGTATTTCGATTCGGTATTCGGTTTATCAATTGTGTATACCAAATACCATACCAAAATATTTCGGTACGGTTCGGTATTTCTTATTTTGGTTCGGTACGGTTTCGGTACGGTCTCAGTTTAAACCAAATCTATGTTACAAGATTTCTGCTTATTCAAATCTGTAGCTCTTCGACTTTTGAAAGCAATACAGCTTGTATTAAACTGAAAATGGCCAGCGAATTTGTTTGTTAAATGGTCTTTATCGAAATCATGTTAGCTAAATATTCAAATAGAAATAGAAGGAACTATCTCACTTTTTAATTTAAAGTTTGCAAAATAAGTCATCGAAAAGGAATCATTTTCTATTGATTCTAAATACTTTTCTACTCATAGTTTAAGATATCAATTTCACTTTTTTTGTTATATTAATAGTTATATGAGAAATATTAAATTAATAGGTATTTTGGACTTTTGTGGTGTGAGCTTAAGGTTATTGGACTAAAAAATTAAAAAAAAAATTGGGCTTGGACTACACTATTTCGGTATACCAACTACCGAAACACCAAAATTCCAATACCGTATACCGAATCGAATTACCGAAATACCGAAATACCAAATTAATTCGATTCGGTTCGAAATTCAATTTTTCGGATTTTATGCCCACCCCTAGAAGTCCGTCTTCTACAGAGATATTTTTATGCTCATGTATCAATTAGACGAAGGAAAGAACTGCCTAAGAAAAAAATATTTACCAATGCTCACATAATTTCCAAACACGTAAAGGAAAAAAAAATTCTTTCATTGCCTTAGATATCGATGTTTGTGCTATTAAACCAAAAGTTATAGCGAATAATCTTTGTATGATCTGTTATTTTGATTTATCGAACTTTTTGTTGGCATCTAAAATTTTCGTGTCAAATTTAAGAGGAAGACAAGGCGAAAAGTAAGTGAATTGAATTCAATCTCACGGGTACACGATGAATAAAAAAATATCAATAAAAAAATAATAACAAAAACCTGATTCAATCACTGTAGCTATAAATATGAAATAAAATATAGATTAGATAAAAAAATTCCTGCGGGTCAGCTTTGGCATCTATAGCTAACAGAAACTCATGATCAAACAACAATTATGCAAATTACGTGTAAACTTTGTAAGTAAAAGGTTTTTATTTATAGAGAATTAAAGTCATCACTTAATTACAATCAATTACAAATTAGGTATAGTATCCGTGTCTAGTGATGATAATTTCAAAATCCTAGTATGAGAGAAATTTTATTTTATACTTTTATCCAATATGAAATTATATAGTGAAAGAAGGACTTTAAAATTTTAAGGGCATACAAGTCGGTTGATATTTCGGGAATATTTTAATCGTATAACATTTAACGTAAATTATTTGTGCTTTTATACTAATATAGATATAAATATAGAGATAGATAGATAAATAAGTTTTGGCAGCAATGATGACCGAAGCCTCAATGTATCATTTTGAAAACATTTACTTAGGAATGACAAGTGATACGGTACGAGTTTTGTTTTAACCCGCAACATTTTAACATGTCCCGCCCCGCACAACATTTTCACCCGCGTCCACCCGCCACGCACCCACATCCTCGTCCACCCTCCCCGTCCTGCCCCGCTAATGTTTCTTCTTCATTTTGTCAGTTTAATTTCTTTTTTGTCTTTAATTTTGATTGGAAATTTCTACGCCAATTAAGGATTTGAGATGGGTGCAACTATAAACTGTTTTACTAAGTTTATTTTTTCTTTTTCGGGCAATACACGAGAAGAAGAAAATAGCTAATAGGTTTTAAGGAACTATCGCGCGCTACTTATCATGTCTCTCTTCCTATGAATTTTTAGTCTTTCCATTTGAGATGTTTAAAAATATATATATGACAACATTCTATCATTAACTTCTCAACAAGTAATTCACAATTCAAGTTGTATTGGTAAAATACATAAATCAAAACAACCGATAACCAATTGACGAACTTAAAACTCTCACAATTAATCAACATCAATTATGAGAATTGTAGCAACTACTAAAATGGTCAAGAAAAGAATGTGCTGAAGTTTGTGAGTGAAGAAGCAAAAAGAGGGAAGAACTTACCCAAAAAAAAAACTGATATTTATCATAAGCGTGCAAATATGATCTTGGGATTATATAGTACGACTCTAGATTTTTGTACGAATCAAAGCTCTTTTGTTAAGCCTGAGTATTATTGCATGATTGCATCATCACTGTATGTTTCTAGATTGGCCAAACCCACACCAACACCCGCATCAACCCGCACCCCATCCCGAAACCGCAATGTAACGACCCATCGGTCGTTTTGATCTCTAGCGTGTCGTTCAGATCATGATCAGCTTCACTTCAGATATTATGACTTGTACGCATGATCGGATTGAAATTCAGAGTGAATTTGGAAAGAGAATTCTTATTTCGGAAGCTTTAAGTTGGAAGAATCTAAGGGTTGATTTAGAGCAAACGACACCGGAATGGAATTGATAATTCCAATAGCTACTTGTGGTGATTCAGACGTAGGTGCATGTTTGGATTTCGGATAATTCGGCGCATTTTGGCGAAACTTGGAAAATGGAAGATTTTTGGAAAGTTTGACCGAGAGTTGACTTTTTGATATCAGGGTCGGAATCCATTTCTGAAAATTAGAATAGCTCCATTATGTCATTTATGACTCGTGTGCAAAATTTGAAGTCATTCCGGATTGATTCGATACGTTTCGGTGCAAAATATAGAAGTTGGAAGATTTAAAACTCATAATTCGATTTGAGACGTGATTCATTGTTTCAGCTTTGTTTAATGTAATTTGAGGCCTCGACTAAGTTTGTATCATGTTTTGGTACTTGTTGGTACGATTTGACGGGGTCCCGAGGGGCTTGGGTGTATTTTTTGATCATTGGTTGGGAGACTAGTAAAATTAAGAAATTTGGGAGTTTTACCATGGTCAATATCGGGTTAAGACGACCTCTTTTCAGTATTTTGAGTGCGTGAGTAGGTCCGTATCATGTGTTATGATTGAAATTCATATATGATTTATGTCCGGAAGGTTCCAGATGAGTTTCGAGCTGCCTTCAGATCATTTCGGAGAAGTATGCATTTTGCTGGTTTCTGGTGCGGCACTGTTCATTCGCAATTGCGAACCATTTATCGCAATTGCGAAAACACAGTTCATTTGCAATTGCAAACCATTTGTCGCAATTGCGAAAAATATTGTTCATTCGCAATTGCGAACCATTTGTCCGCAAATGCAAACCTGGGCAGAAATTTAAGGATTGAAAATTTGTCATTTCTTCATTTTCGATTAGGATTTTTTGAGCTCGGGTTTTGGGAAATTTTGAGGATTTATCTACTACTTAGACATGGGTAAGTGTTCTATATCCGAAAGTGATTATATTTCATAAATCTATGTCCATATTCATCAATTATTTCGGATTTAGGTGAAAGAAATTGGGATTTTTGTAAAATCTTTCAAAAACAAAAATTTACAACTTGAAAGCCAATCCGATGTCGGAATTCGTTAATTTTGATATTGTAGAACTTGTATCGGAATGGGTGTTCGAGTTTTGTAAATTTTATCGGGTTCCAAGGTACGAGCTCGAGGAGTTGACTTTTGTTGACTTTTTGCAAGTTGTATAAGGATCATAGCTTTGTTAATTGAAATTGTTTTCTCTTGCATTGTTTGATGTAGTTAAGTCGCTTTGGATAGATTGAGCCGAGCGGTGGTGAATTGGTAAAGGAAAAGCAAAATTGAGTATTGAGTTGGGTGAACTGAGGTAAGTCTCATGTCTAACTCTGTGAGGAGGAAATTACCCCTAGGTGATATAATTGATGTGTGCTACTTGTTGTGGGGGCTACGTACGCACGAGGTGACAAGATCATGTACGTAGATACATTCATGTTATTGTCCGGGTTTACTTAGGTTCACATTATGCTATAGCTGTACTATTTGAGCAGTCTCTTGCTTAATAAATTCCTCTCTTTCACTTTTCTATTTGAGACTAGACTTGCTATCGTAGAGACTTCACGGGTTCATGATTAGTCATCGGATAATCTTTCTCCTCTTACGGCATGTCTCCATTACATATATACACACACACGTTGAAAGGTTTTTATTAAAGAAACCACAACTCACACGTTTATTCGTGAGTGGGGTCAAAGACCCGTCAAAGCTTCTTATTCTAATGGGATCGGGCCATTCGCCTCGGCATGATTATGTATTGTACTCTTATGGGATCGGGTCGTTCGCCTCGGCAGGATTTATGTACCACACTCTCATGGGAGCGGGTCGTTCGCCTCGGCAGGTTAATAGATGCATCAATGGTTCGTGTCGTTCGACCCTCGGTAGTCACAATTTAATTATTATGTTGGATCGGGTCGTACACCTCGGCATTTCCTATATCATATCCTCATGAAATCGTGCGTAAAACTTGGCAAGAAGCCAGTGTATCTGTGAGTTTTCCGGATTGAATTATGGCAATCTACTTGATGAGATCCACTATATCTATATATATGCTCCGGTTAAGGAGGAAATTTCTAATGGAGAGCTTGCGTTTCTCGTAAAGAGGGGGATCTGTACCACTTGATTTATACTTGTTTATTTCATTTATTTACTATGCCTCATACTTACTTATCTCTTTATTGTTCCTGATGTTATTGGACCACTAGTGAGTGTCGATGTTGACACCTCGTCCCTACTCCTCCGGGGTTAGGCTAGATAATTATTGGGTACACGTTGATTTACGCACTCATACTACACTTGCTGCACATTTTTTGCAGGTACATATATTACTAGTGGCCTTGTGAGAGCAGGGGCATATGTATACGAGGACTTAGGTGAGCTGCATTCCTTATTATGACCCGCAACCTGCAGAGTCTCCTTCATACTATTTATATTTTTCTTGTCCAATTTGTATTCCGGACAGATGTTGTATTAGATTTTATATTCCTAGTTAATGCTCATGCACTTATGACACCGGATTTTGGGATGATTATGGGTTATTCAGTAGTGAAATTGTTAAAAATATCATTATTTACTCAGTTTATCCTATCTTTTGCTTTTTAATTGAAAGAAATATGATTCCAAAAATATGAAAATGAGAATCAAATTAAGTATTTATTTTTGGCTTGCCTGACAGCGGTATTTGGCGCCATCACGACCTGTAATGGATTTTGGATCGTGACAACATGGTATTAGAGCACTAGGTTCACTTAGGTCTCACGAGTCATGAGCAAGTTTAGTAGAGTCTTGCGGATAGGTACGGAGACGTCTGTACTCATCTTCGAGAGGCTACAAGGTTGTTAGGAGCATTTCCCTTCTTGATTCCTCATCATGTGATTTGATTCCTTTGAGGCTTATGCCTTTGTCTCTTTCCTAGTCAATCTTATGTGATGCGAAGCGCTTGTTATAAATCAGAAACGGAGGAATTGTAATGGTATTGCGGAAGAGATGCAAGATGTTTCTCCCTGGTATTTTCTTAGGGCTATTGTCGTTGCCTTGTGGAAGGTCGTTCTGTCATTTCAGCTTAGTACCGGTATTACCTAAGGTTTTGAGATTTGGCATTGATTGCTATGATGATTCGTGCATTGCTATGGCACAATGCTTGTGTAATGGTAGGATGTTTGTCTATGCATCAAGGCAGTGAATGACTTAGAAGGAGGTTTACTCAGTGCATGATTCAGACGGTATTTTATTTCCGGGGAAGGAAATGCAATCAAACTATAAATGTTCAGGTTTGGGTTGATAGAGTAACGAGACTTTGTATTTTCGAGCGTGGAGTGATTCTCATCCGTGATGTGGTGTCGTCGTCCTTGTTGAAAACGTTAAGGTTCGCCGGTGTCTTGGTCTTCATCAAATTGCCTTCGGGACAGAGTAGTGTAAGATGTTGCCAGAGACGCGGTTGTCAGAGATAGCGGAGTGTAGCAATTTTGGAATTTAAATGGGTATTTCTAATGTTGACAACTCGAGGAAGATGATCTTCAGAGGGGTTTAAAGTTGGTAGCAATCTAGTGGTTCAAGTGTTACGGAGATGGATTTTGACTTAAGGCAACAACGGGGAAGCGAAGGGTGAGGAAGGACATATGGGAGGTGTCTTGCGGTGGATAAAATTCTAGAAGTCCAAGTGTCAGAAACAAGAGTCGAGTGGTTGCTTAAAGAAGTGAGCTTGACCAAAGTGGGAGAGTAGCATATGGGTTCTGTGGTAGGATGACTACACGCCTTGCAAAAAGTTTAGAGTGATTTGGGATTCACGGTGTTCAGTGACCAGGTCTATAGACTAATTTGGAATCTTGACTACTATACTGAGCATGATTGGATGTATCAGTAGAGAGTTATTTAATATTAAGAAGGTTACAACATGACTTTGGATTAGGATGTACTGTCGCACCTTTAGTTGATGTTCATGAGGAGTGAACAAACTTGTACAACTGATGAATGAGCGCGAACTCAGGATGTGTTACTAATTTCGTAGTAATTATACCCCAACACAGCATCGTTGGATGATGTCGGCATGGAGTTTCCACAAGTGGGTTATCTCATGTGAGAAGGTTAGCGGTTGCATGGTGTTGACGGAGCTTCTACGAAGGATTCTATTGACTATCCATAAGAGGTCGAATGTGTCCATGTGGCTAGTGATTTAGAGTGTTCATTAAGTGTTTAACAGAGAGGTTTTGAGAAATTTGGCGAGTTGATTGTGCAAGATCACGTCAATGGGGGATAAGTAATCTTGGTGGGTTCCAAAGGGATGCAATGGTAGCTTCAAGCTAAGTAGGATAGCCTCAACGCTTACGATTAGATCGTATGGTTCTACTTGTGAGATTTCTGGTTATCGGCATAATGATAGGTTATTACGACTTAGAAAAAAGAACATCAGTGGTAATTTGAGCAAAAGGTTTGAGGACGGTGCACTATAATTGGCTTTATCGATTCATGTTCAGGCTTTGGCAAGATTTAGGATTTATGCTCCGTGTGGAGGTGAGTTACAAGGAAGATGATTCAGCCGGGTGCTTCTTTAAGAGGGAGATCATGTGTTAGCAGAGCCTTGGAGTTAATTATGTTAGGTACCAAGTCAAACTGGGTGACTCTCAACAACGATCCTAATGGATTCAAAATTTAAGTGTGGTTCCTAAGGATTTTGTGTCCATAGTATGGTTAGGTATCGAGCCTTTGCGGCGGATTATGAAAAGGGGGCTTGGAGTTTTCTATGTTATCTTCGGTCTATGGTGTAGCATTGAGGGAATGGGAGAAAATAACTTCGGATTCATAGAAGAGTTATCAGAATGGGTGCACCAGTTGAACATGCGAATGTACGCACAAGGACGACATGAGATGGTTCGTGGATTTTGGGACAATGTGGTCTCGTGAAATGGGGTCACTCAGGATGAGTGCGGATTGAGTTCGTCATATTTTGAATAGAGCTATTATTATTCCTAATTCAAGTCTAGAGTAAATTAGAAGAAGTCGGATCGATTAGAAATGGTTGAATTGGCATGATGGCGTCAATGATCAGTTCCTTCAGCGTGTTAAGATATACATGTGCTTTGTGGCGGTACGTGCGAGGCTTGGCGGCCGCCGTAATTTATTTTATTTGGAATAATTCGAGTATTATGGCATGTTATGTGTAAATGGATCCCCGAAGGGTTATGGTGATTTAGGCCACTATTGGAGTTTGTATTTTACGCAGTTATGGGAATTTAGTCACGTGTTACAATGTTTCTCTTGAGATGAGTTAAGTGAAAGGTTTCTATATGATGAAGTGTGTATCCTATTTGTGGTTCAACAGTTATGATAGGAATTCTTGTGCTCTCACGCATTGGTAGGATAGGTGCGGTGGGCGGCATGGAGTTTGAAAGTTGAGGATCAAGGTTGCAGTTTGGTGTTAACAAGAATGTCACGAGCTCAAATGAGCAGGAAAAGATTCAGATGTTAGAGTGAGTTGGTATTGTCTTTAGAGTCACCTGAGATTGATGTCATGTGTAAGAGGCCTTGTGTACGGATTTGCAGGTCCTTGATTCGCTTTACAACATTAGTGTGGCCGGTGGTATGGATGTGCAAACTTGTTACCTGGTGCGGAAGTTCATGGGAGCGTATCCCACTGGAAGATTGTATAAGTGTGACATGTAGTCACTTGATTGATTGAAAATTGAAACCACGTATGGAGATTGTGGTACTACCGCTAATGTGAAAGTTTAGGCCTGAAATGCATCCTATTCATTTGGTGGTGAACTGAGGATGTTTGTTCTAGATTTGACGGATGTTCTTGTGTGTCATGGGAAAAAGGTTTACCATGGATCCTTGAAAGGTTATTAGCCCAATGCGGTACGGTCAGAATCGCCTTGAGGTCCGTGGATGGATCTATATGTGAATGTGGGCTCTATATTAGGTTGTATGTGTTCATTTCAGCATAGAGTTGTTTACGGAGGAGTCTTCGAGCATTGGATGTTACTAATGTCATCAACTATTTCATGTAATATTCTATTGCGCTGTGTGGGTTGTGAGGTGGTTTAATTATTCGCACTTATATTGAGATCCCATGTAGTTTGTGGTGCTATATGAGCAGGATGTCTCTCGAGATGCAGGTCATTTATTGAACCTTAGTTGTGCTTAAGTTTCGTAGCTTGTGGCGTTATTCGTCTCCCCAGGATTTGCATTATGCACTTCGCGTGCTTGTGGTTGATATTTGGGTATTTCGCAGGTATGAGCATTTTAGCTCGATAAGTATTTCCTTATAGATTATTTTTTTTAGATCGGGTGGCACACCGCACAGATATCATGGTTGGATCGGGTTGCACGTTGCAACGATATCATGGTTGGATCGACTTGCATGCCATAACAGTGCGATGTTGAGTAGAGTATCCCATATATTTTATTGTGTGTTGTGCTTCTCATTTTCTAAGGAAGCTTCATCATATCTTTTTGGTTGTTTAAAATGAGTTACGTGAGTTGAGTAGTTCTTTCCAGACTTCGTTCCCTTATGTATCACATTCGAGTTTGTAGCTAGGGGATGTCATTATGGTCATGTGAATAATGCGTTGCATGGTGTGAATTCGGTAAGAGTATACAAACATGTATTAGTACATCGTGTTGTGATGTATACGATGTTCGTATGTTGGAAACAGGCATGGTAGAGAATTACAGATGTTGGAATTTGATTCTAAGGCTTATTTGACTAAATAAAAGGGAGAATATTCATATTGGCTCGAGCTAATGTCCTCAATTGGGTTGTGGTAGCACGGGTAAGTTCACGCGGTGTTAAGCAGTGATTTTGAACAACTTTGGAGCAGTTCTTAGCTCGTTCGAGGACGAACGTATGTTTAAGTGGGAGAGAATATAACGACCCGACCGGTCATTTTGAGCTCTAGTGTGTCGTTCGGCTGTTTGAGGCCATGGGCAGCTTCACTTCAGGTATTATGTCATGTACGTATGGTCGGAATTGAAATTCAGGAAGTTTGGAGTGGATTTAGAAAGAAATTCTCATTTCGGAATCTTTCAGTTGGAAGAATCTTACTAAGGGTTGATTTTGGGCAAACGACACCTGAATGGAATTTTGATGATTGCAATAGATTCTTATGGTGATTTCGGACTTAGGCGCATGTTTGGATTTGGATTTGGTAGTTTGTAGGACAATTCGACGCATTTTGGCGTATGATGGAAAATAGAAGATATTCAGAAAGTTCGACCGAGAGTTGACTTTTTTATATCGGGGTCAGAATCCAATTCTGAAAATTGGAACAACTCAATTATGTCATTTATGACTCGTGTGAAAAATTTGAAGTCATTCTGGATTGATTCGATACGTTTCGGTGCAAAATTTAGAAGTTGGAAGATTTGAAAACTCATAATTCGATTCGAGGCGCGATTTGTTGTTTCAGCGTTATTTAATGTTATTTGAGGCATCGAATAAGTTTGTATCATGTGTTTTATACTTTTTGTTAGGATTTGACGGGGTCCTGAGGGGCTTGGGTGTATTTTTGGATCATTGGTTGAGAGACTAGTAAAGTTAAGAAATTTGGGAGTTTGACCATGGACAATATCGGGTTAAGAAGGCCTCCTTTCAGTTTTTTGAGTGCGCAAGCAGGTCTGTAGCAGTTTTGTTGATTGAAATTCATATATGGTTTGTGTCCGGGAGGGTTCGGATAATTTCGAAAAAGTTTGGGTTTTGCTGGTTTCTGGTGCGGCACTGCTCATTCGCAATTGCGAATCATTTATAGCAATTGCGAAAACAGTGTTCATTCGCAATTGCGAATCATTTCTCGCAACTTCGAACACACTGTTCATTCGCAATTGCGAACCATTTGTCTGCAAATGCGTACCTAGGCAGAAATTTAAGGATTGAAAATGTGTCATTTCTTCATTTTTGATTAGGATTTTTGGAGCTCGGGTTTTGGGAAATTTTGAGTATTTCTTTACGACTTCGACTTGGGTAAGTGTTCTATATCCGAAAGTTATTATATTTCATAAATCTATGTCCATATTCATCAATTATTTTGGATTTAGGTGGAAGAAATTGGGATTTTTGTAAAATCTTTCAAAAACAAAAATTTACAATTTGAAAGCCAATTCGATGTCGGAATTCGATAATTTTGATATTGTAGAACTTGTATCGGAATGGGTGTTCGGGTTTTGTAAATTTTATCGGGTTTCGAGGTGTGGGCCCGGGGAGTTGACTTTTTGCAAGTTGTATAAGGATCATAGTTTTGTTAATTGGAATTGTTTTCTCTTGCATTGTTTGATGTATTTAAGTCGCTTTGGATAGATTGAGTCGAGCGGTGGTGAATTGGTAAAGGAAAATCTAAATTGAGTATTGAGTTGGCCGAATTGAGGTAAGTCTCCTGTCTAACTCTGCGAGGAAATTATCCCTAGGTGATATATTTGATGTGTGCTACTTGTTGTGGGGGCTACGTACGCGCGAGTTGATGAGAGCCCGTACGTAGCTACATTCATGTTATTGTTCGGGTAGACTTAGGTCCACATCATATTATAGATGTACTATATGATCAGTCTCTCGCTTAATAAATTCCTCTGTTTTACATTTCTATTTGAGGCCAGACTTGGTATTGTAGAGACTTCACGGGTTTATGATTAGTCACCATATAATCTTTATCCTCTTACGGCATGTCTCTGTTACATACATAAGTTTCATTGAAAGGTTTTTATTAAAGAAATTGCAACTCATACGTTTATTCGTGAGTGGGGTCAAGGACCGGTCAAAACTTCTTATTCTAAAGGGATCAGGTCGTTCGCCTCGACATGGTTATGTATTTCACTCTTATGGGATCGGGCCATTTGCCTCGGCAGGCTTTATGTACCACACTCTCATGGGAGCGAGTTGTTCGTCTCGGCAGGTTAATAGATGCATCTATGGTTCGTGAAATTTGACCCTCGACAGTCACAATGTAATAATTATGTTGGATCGGGTCGTACGCCTCGACATTTCCTATATCATATCCTCATGAAATCGTGCGTAAAAGTTTGCAAGAAGCCAGTGTATCTGTGAGTTTTCCAAATTTTAAATATGTCAATCTACTTGATGAGATCCACTATATCTATATTTATGCTCCGGTTAAGGATGGAATTTCAAATGGGGAGCTTGAGTTCCTCGTAAAAAGGGGGATTTGTACCACATGATTTATACTTATTTATTTCATTTATTTACTATGCCTCATACTTACTTACCTTTTTACTGTACCAGATGTTATTGGACCACCGGTGACTGTCGATGTCGACCCCTCGTCACTACTCCTATGGGGTTAGACTAGATACTTACTGGGTACACGTTGATTTACTTACTCATACTACACTTGCTGCACATTTTGTGCAGGTACATATATGACTAGTGGCCTTGTGAGAGTTGGGGTGTATGCATACAGGGGTTTAGGTGAACTGCATTCCTTTTTACGTCCCGCAACCGACAAAGTCTCCTTCAGAGTATTTATATTTTTCCTATCCAATTTGTATCCCGGACATATGATGTATTAAATTTTATATTCCTAGTTAACGCTCATACTCTTGTGACACCGGGTTTTCGGATGATTATGGGTTGTTCAATATTGAAATTGTTAAAAATATCATTATTTACTCGGTGTATTCCATCTTTTGCTATTTGATTGAAGGAAATATGATTTCAAAATATTAAAACGGGCATTAAATTAAGTATTTATTTTTGGCTTCCCTGACAGCTGTGTCCGACGCCATCACGACCTTTAATGGATTTAGGGTCGTGACACGTAAGAACTTAAATTTTTATAAAATCAACCCGCCCCACCCCCGCACAAGCCCAAACCCCCACTGCCCCGCATATGTTTAAACCCACCCCGCCCAGCACCGTCCCAATGTCATCCCTACATCTACTGCAAGGCTGAATGCTATAGTGGATGTGTTTGGTTCGAAAAGAATGGTGACAATTGATATGCCGTTAAATGAAGCCTCGTATTTTTTTAGTTTGTATAACCATCTACACAAAATTCAAAAGGAAATTATTGTTCTTTGCTAGTAATTTCATCACTAGGGGCCCAACTCTTTTTTAATTGTCTGAGCATAAATTTTCAGGGTGAGAACCAATTGTAGGCTTCACCCATGTTACTGACGCATGTTATAACTTATATCCATGAAAACATTATGTTTAGCAATAGTGGTCATGCCATGAATTTCCTTCTTTTACACAGAAGAAATTGAGATATAGTTCTCAATTATAATGAGATTCAAGACCTATGAATTCAAGGGACTTTATGGTGGTCTAAGTTACTCGTGCCTAAAAGTTCTGTGTATTATGAAGGTATGAGACTTTTTCTTCTAATGATATTTGAACCTTGAACCACCCATAGGTTTAGTGGAAATTTTGGGAAAATAGCTGGGCGGACATCATTCATATTTTGATCGCATGAAAAAAACATCTTAGCTTTTTAGCGTTTCTTCACACTTTCTTCCTCTCTTCCTTCCTCCTTCTGCATCTTTTCTCCTGCGTCCTCCCTCCTTCTGCATCTTTTCTCCTGCTTCCTCCCTCTTCTCCTCCTCCTCCTTCCAACAAATTATGAACGCATAACTAAAATAAAACATAATAAACTATGTGGTGTTATTTGACGTTAGAATTTGGTGGTGTTTGTCGCGCCCCCTTTTTCCTCGCAGAGTCCGGGTTTCAACATTTTTGGGATAACTCGTTTCCTTTTGGGAAAGGTGTATAAGAAGTTGAAGAATCGCCACCTAACGGATTAAGGTGCGTTAGAGCACCTATTGCAAGTAACTCATGAAACCGGTTTGTGTTACCAGAGATTGGGTAAGGGCTTGAAATTACCTCGAGGGGGAGGTGTTAGGCACCCCTCGAGGTCCACAACGGTGGATCCCGACCAAACGTACTTTGTGAATTAGTCAATCAACAGATAAGCGGTCTAAGCACACATATCTAAAAGAATAGAAGGACTTTTAATAGATAAGCAGTCTAAGCACACATATGTAAAAAAATAAAGGACTTTTAATAGATAAGCAGTCTAAGAACACATATGTAAATAAAATAAAGGAAGTCCTAAGTTGGTTAGCCTATAGGATCACATCTGTACAATGCCTGATAATTCTTCCTCAACTAGAGGGGCTACACGTGGTATTAGCACACGGGTCATCATATCCTTTTACTACCCATTACCCTCTCCTTAGCGGTTATATAAGCGGTTTTGATTAACAAACTCTATGCGTGCATTACCCGTCCCTTCCTTGTGGTCCCGGAGGTGTTTAGGACCTCTAATTTTAGGCAGTTCTAGACCCTCCTAAGGTGTTTAAAGGGGAAAACCTAAGCGACAACAAAGAAATATAGAACTGTCAAATAGGGAAACAATTAAAGGGGCTCATGTTTACCTCCACACATAAACAAATAATTAGCACGTCTCAAACAACAAGTTTTAGAGAATTTCAGAAAAGGTCCTAAAACAGGATATCTAGGTGAACATCACAAACATAGAATATGCAACATTATTTTAAAGCGAAGTGACATACCTAATCAGCTTGCCTACTGATTTTAGAACCTGTTGAACCCGGGTAGTTTCACAAATAAACATAGTACAATTTTACAATTTTACAATTTTTATAAGGCCTTAATTACCTAAGGCTTGCCTAGGCGTGGATCTATAATACCCTATAAACATGCAATCAAAATTCTGGGAATTAGTCAAACAACTTGAAGTTATTAAGTCCTATAGGCATGCTGATATAGGTGATGAAGGTTACAACAGTTGATTTCATGCATATTTATACTAGAACAAGGTGTCTATGCGATGTGGTTGTTTTTAAACATCTTCATGGATAGTTATTTATTTAAGCGACATGATTTAAAGCAAATGCAAATACAGTCCTAAAACAAGATTTCTAATGCACATAGATAAATGGTCATTTTATTAGGCAGGATTACAGCAGTACCTTTAACAACAAGATTTCTATGTGATTATGACTTATGCGGAATCAGAATTTTGTGATAATGAAGTAATGAACTATAACATGTTTTCTAATATGCAAAATCAGTAAACGTGATTATCCTAAGGCAGAATTTCTAATGTAATTAACACAACAAACCTATGACATGTTCTCTAATGCAAGTAACATAACATATATGCCTAAAGGCATGATTTCTATTGCAAATAAACACAATATAAACCTAAAGCATGATTTCTACTTGGTTGAACACAAAAATCATATAGGAATCCCTCCCCTTTTACTAATTTCCCCAATATCTATTTACAAAGATCATTATTATAGACCAGGAGTGAATGAATTACATAAATAAATATAAACTATACTATAGGGAGCCTGAATTAGGCCCAAAGTAAACCTGGGGATGCCAGGCCTTCAGAACAGTCTCGGGTGCCAAGAGTCTCATAGCCAATAGTGTGTCCTGGTGTGTCAAAGTTCCCTAAGGACCTCAGGGATTCCGGGAAGAGCTCACACCAAGACCCTTTCTTAAAATAGAGAACTGGTTATGTGCAGTGTGGAAGGGCCAGCCCCAGTATGCCAGAGTTCGGAGGAATCTCATGGATTCCTAGGCAGTATACACACTGGAGGGGTAGAACTTAATAGTCTAAGAGTAAAGTGAGAGTGCTTGACATAGTTTAGAAAAACATAGTAAAAACAGTGTAGAGATAACTTTTAGGAGTGAAAAGATTTTCAGGAATAGAAACAGTTTTAAGAAACTATTAAGAGTGGAAAACAGTTTTTGAAATCAATTCTGAGAAGAACAAACATACAATCACACAGACTTAGAATGCCCAGAATCACAACCATTTAACAGGCAGCTTTATAAACAGGGGTTAAGGGGGTTGCGAACATAGAGAATTCAAACCAGAAAAACACATAAACAGGGTCTAAAGGGAGCATATGGAACAACAACTGTACAGAACAACCAAGAGTCTATTAGTTCAGAGGCTTAACAAGTCAGTCATGGTAATAGGCAATTAAGACATAGAGACAGAGTGTGGAAATAGTCATGTTGAAGATAGGGGGGCATTACACAGGATTAGCCATATAATTAGGGTCAATCAGGTACATTGGGAGACTAAGTCACTAACATGATCACACCAGTCGAGGGGAGTAAACATGGATTAAATAAACATGCCTTCCAAGTATCAAACAAGCAAGTAAGACCTAGACATGCTGATTACACACTTGAACAAGAGGGGACATAATTTAGACATGTTGAATAAAGCAGTAAACAGGAAGACAAATTGAATACATAGTCAATTGAACTAGTGCAGGAATAGGCATGGATGTATAGACATGGAACACATAAAGTTGAGTTTCAGAATTAAACTAGAGACATACCAGTTAAAGTAGTAAAATGAAAAATGTAAAGAAAGTATAGTTCCACTATCTAGCCTTGGCTTCTAGCGGGATAGACCAACAGTTAGCACAAGTAGCAGAGAAAGAAGAGAGAGTTTGAGTGTGTGTGTGTTTGTATATTCTGAACTAAGTGTTCGTCCGTTGAGTGGTAAAACAAGAGTGTATGTATAGAAATTTAGGAGTAGAACAAATAAGGTAAAGGAATCAGCATTCAGTCAATTAAGGAAATCATAGAGTCACAGAATCCAATCACATAAGGGTTCAGAATAGACCTCCCCTAATTAGGGGTAATTGGCCAAACGATAATAATAGGGATTTAATTAAGGCAAGAATCCCAATCATACCAAATAAAGGAATCAATAAGAATAAAAAATATACGGATCAATTAAGGCATAGACGACCAATTAAATTCATAAACAAGTAAACAAATAATATTTACGCATACGAATCTCTAACAGAGTAAAGCAATTAGCCAAAAACTGGTAGATATGGATCATGAACAATCAATAATGAAAGATAATGGAATGAACATACATAACATGGGATGACAAGACTGTCAAGAAACAACATACAAGGTACGAGCTACCACGCTTCCATGAAAGACTATACAACAAAAATCAGCCGACGAGGCATATTAAACTATACATGAGTCCACGCCTGTCTATGAGCCTCTAAAGGAGCATAAGTGTTGCAATATTGCCGGAACAGGACCCCGACATACCCATAATATCTATAACAAAAATGCATACCAAGACCATGGCAAGTCCGGAGAAGGGATCTCGTCAATAACCGATGAACTAGGAAGCCTATTGTGGTGGGGGAGCTGCGTCTACCTATCTATCAGGACCTGCAACACGACATGCAGCGTCCACAAACAAAAAGGACGTCAGTACGATAAAGTACTGAGTCTGTAAGGCAAGAAAGCATAAGTAAGAACAGTAATGTAAACAGGGATAGATAATATACAACCTCTAACATCTAGGTACCTCTAAGGGCTACTGACATGAAATGCGTGATACCAACATATATATACATAAAATTTTAAAACATACGCCTATGTGGGAAAAATCATCATCATATCGTACCCGGCCGTAATAGGCTCGGTAAAACGTACCCGGCCACGTGGAGCTCAGTAAAACCCAACTTATCAATGGTTGCACAATAGGTGTCGTACCCGACCGACGATCGCGCGGCTCGGTAGAGTAAAATAGATATATACATACATATATATATATACATACATACATACATACATACATACATACATATATATATATATATATATATATATATATATATATATAATGCATGTAGGACTCATTGGAATCATATTTTAAACCTTTCGGAGTGACGTAATGTCGATATTCTCCGTACACGTTATTAGGACTAACTCTTCATCAAGAATCTTATAAGAATGAGGAAGTACCAACAACATTGATAACATAAGAATAAGAGAAGCAACCTCAAAATCAATTGTTCTATAATAAGGGAAACAATGTAAGTACTGCTAGCTTCTAAGAGTAAAGTAACTTTGGAAGCTCGTTCATTGCATTATGTACAATCGAAGTCATGAAAAAGAAGGAAAGAGATAGCCTCACATACCTTGTATATATACTGCCCAACCTCAAGCTATGCAAATGTCACGACTCCTTAGTCTACAATAAGAGAAATGACATTATCGTTATCGTTTAAGCGTCGTAACTATTATGTATCTACAACAACCTATTTTACGATGAAATGGACAGAACCTACCATACATATATATGAATTCATACAAGTCAAAAAAATCACCAAACAACCAAAACAACATCAATAATAATCGTATTGAGCCTCCCAAAATAGTCCACCAACCAATAATATTACTACTAAGCCTTTCGATATATATTTCACAAGTTCTAGCTTCAATGACTTAGCTATTACTTGGAAAATATTAAATACATGTAGAGTAAGAGGTTCCTTACCTTTAAACAGAAAGAAAAACTCCAGTTTGACCTTAATTGTCCACGAAATGTCCCTTCAATGCTGCCGCAAGAACAAGAAAGCGGAACTAGCAATCAATTAGGGGTTTTCGGCACTAGAATCACTTTAGAAGACTTGAAATCACCTAGGGTTAATATTAAAAACTTGAGGGAGTATTCAAAGAACATAAACCGCTTAAAATAACCTCCCACACAAGCTGGAACAACACATAAATCAGCAACAACTAGAAGAACAAGAAACTTACTAGCGCCACGGGATTTCCGACATTTGATTTGTGTTGTTTGCCCTTTGTTTTAGTCTTGGATCATGAGAGAAACTTGAGAGACTACTTTTAGGGTTATAAGGTCTGGGTGTACTGAAAACGAATTACTAAAAACGGGGTTGAGGCATCTTATATATATCAATATGTTTTAAACCGCCTATGCGGGCCCCATAGAGAGCTGCTTGGCACAGTCTCGCGAAAATGCGTATATCGCTATACTCCAAGATCGTATTGATGAACGGTTTAATGAGTTGGAAACTAGACTCATATATCTACAATTTGGTGGGTAGATCACCCTGTATTTACAAGTAAATTGGGATAAAATCCTAGTAACATTTGACCTAAAGTTTAAGTAAAATTTGAACATAAGTTGCGATATCTTTTGTCGACTTTTGTTTCATAACTCGTTTGACTTCAAGACTTATGATACAGATAATATATGATTCAAATACTTTAAAACACAACCTCTTGATAATATTAATAATCCCTAAGTTTACCCGAAAATACGGGTTACAACATCCTTGATTCGCTTAACTTCTAATACTTGTTAACCACCTTTATACATTCTTGTATCATTTAAGACCAATAGTATTAAATTCTTATTAACTTATTAAGACCATAAATCTCTTCTCAAATTTATGTCGAATAACTTATGGCATTAACCAACGTATGTGAATATGGGTTGTAACACCTTCCCCCACCTTAGGAACATCCGTCCTCGAATGTAAGGGTTTATAAGGAGTCTAACTCATTGTGGATTCCAACAGAAATTTTCGGTTGAGTTTCCCCTATAAAATGGATACTAGCCAAACATGCAAGCAGTTAAACCCAATGTATAGTCCCACAAGTCTATACAAAACATTATGGATATAAGCATTATGTATATGTACATTATCTTTATATCATCATTTTGTATTAAGGAAGAGTATTCTCAGGATACTACTTACCCCATAGAGCCATTTCACCTTTTAATGCATTCTGCGTCCACCCAGCATCCTCGTAATCTTGAATCAGGAACAAGTAAGGGTATTTAGACTTCATCTCCCCTTCTCCTTCCCACGTCATTTCTTCCATGTTCTTGTTCCTCCACAATACTTTGACGGAAGCTACATCCTTTGTTCTCAGCTTGTAGACTTGTCGATCTAATATAGCCACTGGAACTTCTTCATATGATAGATCCTCTGTAACTTGTACATCTTTGATAGGGATGACCCGAGAAGGGTCTCCAATACATTTCCTCCACATAGATACATGGAATACCAGGTGGACAAATTCCAATTCGGATGGCAATTCAAACTCATAAGCAACCTGTCCACTTTGTCGAAGAATTTAGTACGGACCGATATACCGCGGACTCAGCTTACCCTTCTTCCCAAAGCACATGACACCCTTCATCGGCGAGATCCTCGGGAATACTTTAACGACCCGACCAGTTGTTTTGAGCATTTTCACTTTGCTCGGTGGTCTGTGGGCATGGGTAGCCCTGTATGATGTATTATGACTTATGTGAGTCATCGATTTTTATTTTCAGGTTATTCGAAATTTAAATGGGGAAATGATATTCAACTAGGAGTTTTAAATATGAAAGGTTTGACCAAATTTTGACTATTGAATAATCGATCTCGGATTTGGATCTCTATGGTTCAGTTAGATCAGTTAGGTGATTTTGGACTTAGGAGCATGCCCGAAATGTAATTTGGAAGTTCGTGGTGGAATTAGGCTTGGATTGGTGAAACTGGAAATTCGGTGATTTCCAGTCGGTAGTGGAAAATTTGATTTCGGATTCGTAATGGAATTCCGAGAGTTGGAGTAGGTTCGTAGTGTCTTTTGTGATGTGTGTGCACAATTTGAGGTCATTCGGATGAGGTTTGATAGGTTTCGGCATCGGTTGTGAAAGTTCGAGGCTTCAAGTCCATCAAGCTTGAATTGGTGTGCGATTCATATTTTTGGTTATTGTTTGAGGTGATTCGAGAGCTCGATTGAGTTGGTATGGTATTTTAGGACTTGATAGCACATTTGGTTGAGGTTCCGGATGCCTCGGGTGTGTTTCGAGTGCGTTTCGGGTGAGTTTTGAGCGAGTCCGGGCATTAACGAAACTCAGGCATGGTTCTAATGCTTAATTTTCGCGGACGGCGGCAACATTTCACAGAAGGTGGAGGAGGGGGAGCGGACCGCGTAAATTTGGTCGCGGAGGCGCTCAAGGGAAGATCTACAGATTCGCTGGTCCGACTTCAGAAGCCTATATCTTTTGATCTACAAAGCTTATTGAGATGATTCAAAAACAACAGTTGTAGCCCTTCGTGTCTAGTTTTCAGAAAGCTAAAAACATCATCATTTGAACATATGTAGAGAATGTTATGGTCAAAATACTAAATCATGTCACTACAACCACCAAAAGCGCAGACAACGCTACTTTTTTGCGACCGCATGGGTTGGATTTTCGCGGTCGCGCTTGGAGTTTCGCGGTCAGCATAGTGGATATCAGAGAGTGCACTATATAAACGGGGTTTAGGGCATTATTTCACATTTTGGACCTAGGGAGCTCGGTTTGTGGCGAATTTTTGAGGTTTTTTCAAGAAATTCATCAGGGTAAGTGATTCTGACTCGGATTTGTTTATTGTTCATGAATATATCAATGATTTCATCATTTGATTAGTACTTTGACGTAGAAATTTGGGGAAAATTGTAATAACTTCATAAAATGATTTTTTTTTGGATTTGAACATCGAATTGGAGTCGGATTCGAGTGAAACTAGTATGGTTGGACTCGTGAGTGGATGAGTTTCCTAGTTTTGTGGATTTCGTCGGATTTCGAGACATGGTCCCGGTGGCCGGGTTTTACCTATTTCGGAATTTATGGTTTAATTTAATAATTTTCATATGGGATTCATTCTTTTAGCATATATTGATGATAATATACTGATTTTGGATAGATTCGGAGTATTTGGAGGTCGAATCGAGGGGCAAGAGCATCGCGGGCTAGAGTTTTGTCCAGTTTGGAGTAAGTAACGATTGTAAATCTAGACCTGAGGGTATGAAACCCCGAAGTTGCGTACAATATATTGAGGTGACACACATGCTAGGTGACGGGCGTGTGGGCTTGCACCGTTAGGGATTGTGATTTGGTCCGCTCCGTAGCAACTATAGAGTTGCATATTTGATTAAAGTTGTATAATAGCTATATTTTTTAGAAAGAATTCTTATAACTTGGGTTGAATGCCATGTTTGAGGCCTTGTGCATGTATTGTTTGGACCCTCAGGGGTATTTTGTTACTATCCTCACACTGTTTTGATTTAAAAGCATATCCTCAATATGATTTTACCTGTTCATTGTTTAATTCAGTTTCATTACTCTATTTTAAAGTATATGAAAGTTGTTTTGGGTTGAGTCCCCTGATTTTTACTGAAACGCCCGAGTGGCTTCTGAGGTTGATGACTGAGTGAGGCCGAGGGCTTGATTGTGAGGATATATATATATATATATATATATATATATATATATATATATATATATATATAGATTGGATTGCACGCCGCAACGATATATATATGGATCTGGCTGCACGCCGCAACAATATATATGGATCTGCCTGCATGCCGCAGCGATATAATGCTTGGGCTGTAGGAGCCCCTCCGGAGTCTATACACCCCCGACAAGCGCAGGTACCTACTGAGTGCGAGTGTTGAGTGACGGTGCCGAGTGATTGAGAGGCATGAGTGACTGTGAGGCTTGCTCGAGAGGCTGTTCATGAATGATATTTTGCCCGAGGGGCTTGTTGATAAAATCATTATTTTCACTCTATATTTATATTGAGACTCTATTGAAATCATTATTTATATGTTTTCCATTGAAACTGGAGTTTTACGAGATATTTTGACTTGAACACTGATTTGGCATTTGTTGTTTCACTGAAACTTTATAATTATGAACTTTATGTGATTTTATTGCTCGTCACTGCACTCAGCCTTTATTTATAATTGTTACTTACTGAGTTGGCGTACTCGCATTACTCCCTGCACCTTGTGTGCAAATCCAGGTGCCACGGGATATCCGAGTGAGTGTTGGTTCTTCCTCAGTCGATTTCAGAGTATATAAATGAAATGGAACGACATCCCCATTCGTGCTTTTACTCTCAAATGAAATGGCATGGCAACACCCTTCGTGCTTTACACTCGCATAACATGGCACAACATCACCCTTCGTTCTTTACACTCGAATGAAATGGCACGACATCACCCTTCTTGCTTTACACTCACATAACATGGAACAACATCACCCTTTGTGCTTTTACACTCTTCATTCACAAGCATATGTATATCAATGATAAACAAGGTAGGAAGCATAAATAATGTCAAGGAGAGTGTTTAAACGAATATTCCAAATGAACCCCAATCACAACTTTCAAGCCAACAATAGTTCAATAAACCCGCAAGAGCCTTATTATTCAAGTATTTCAACAAACATTACGAGTATAGAATCTAATATCTCAAGAATATCGGACGCAACAATGTATTAACGATTAAGCATAATAATGACTGAATTAGACACATCAATATTTCTCATAATTCCGTCAAATTTTAATCAAGTTATAATAAATCTTTGTTTCTAACATTTAATTATATATTCTTAGTATCTATGAGTCAAGTAAGACATGCAGCAAGAAGATCACGTAATTCTACAAGGCACAATTCATAACATAATTTACCCCCGAGCATGATTAACCCTGGCACGTGCATATATGCTCATCACCTCATATATGTATCACCCCCGCATGTAGCAAATAATGTCAAATAGTAGGAAGAATTCCCTCGACTAAGTTAGGCAAGACAATTACCTCAATTCGGCCAACTAAATACTCAATTTAGCTTCTTCCTTTATAAATTCACCTCTACCCGACTCAATCTAGCCAAAGACGACTTAAGTACATTACACAATGCAAGAGGAAACAATTTCAATTAACAAAGCTATGACCTTTATACAATTTTCAAGAAGTCAACAAAAGTCAGCCTCAGGCCCGCCCGTTCCATACCCGGATCCAAGGGTAGGTCTTTACTACCCTTAGCCCCACGAGTCCATATACGTGTTTTGTTTTCAAATTTGAGTCCTATTCGACTACCAAATCCCAAATTTTCATTTCTCAAAGCTTTGACAAAATCCCCAAATGTTTCCCTAGACTCTTATGAATTTGATGTTAAATCTTATGTATAATCACGAATATAACTGAAAGTTGATTAAAATTACTTACCAGATAGTTTGGTATGAAAATCCTTCTACAAAACCACCTCCCACCAAGGCTGGGGTTCAAAATATAACAAAATGAATCAAAAACCTGAATTACACTGCTGAAAACAAGCTGCAGATGTCGCATTTGCAATCCAGTAGCGAACCCTCGCAAAATAGAAGATTCCTTCGCAATTGCGAACAAGAACATGGATAGAAAATGTTGCAATTGCGACTACACCGGAAACCAGAAACTTCCTTGATACAAAAATGAGCATAACTCTCACATATAATGTCTGAATTCGACGATTCTTTTTCTATGGATCCGAAATTACGATACGGATATAATACTTCAATAAAAACTAAATTTGGAGCTCATTTGATTAACATGGAATCATTTATGCATAAGGAAACAACGCTGAATCATCAAAAACAAGCGCAACACAACCTAAATCAATCTGAAACTCACCCAAGCCACTCGGGACCTCGTCTGAACATACCAACAAGTATGTAACACAAAACAGACCTACTTGAGGCGTCAAATCACATAAATAACGTCAAAATTACGAATCACACCTCAAACGAACTTAATGAACTTCAACTTCTACAACTCGCGTCGAATCATATCAAATCAAACCCGAAATGAACTCAAATCTTGGACACAAGTCCAAAATACATATGTAAGCTATTCCAATTCTCAGAACTATAATATGAATCCAATATCCTCAAAGTCAACTTCCGATCAAACTTATGAACTTTCAAAACCTTCAAGTTTCCAACTTTTTCCATTTAGTGTCGAATCCTTCTAGAAATATCTAAATGCAAATCCGGAGGTATACAATATATATATATATATATATATTGTATACCTCCGGATTTGCATTTAGATATTTCTAGAAGGATTCGACACTAAATGGAAAAAGTTGGAAACTTGAAGGTTTTGAAAGTTCATAAGTTTGATCGGAAGTTGACTTTGAGGATATTGGATTCATATTATAGTTCTGAGAATTGGAATAGCTTACATATGTATTTTGGACTTGTGTCCAAGATTTGAGTTCATTTCGGGTTTGATTTGATATGATTCGACGCGAGTTGTAGAAGTTGAAGTTCATTAAGTTCGTTTGAGGTGTGATTCGTAATTTTGACGTTATTTATGTGATTTGACGCCTCAAGTAGGTCTGTTTTGTGTTACATACTTGTTGGTATGTTCAGACGAGGTCCCGAGTGGCTTGGGTGAGTTTCAGATTGATTTAGGTTGTGTTGCGCTTGTTTTTGATGATTCAGCGTTGTTTCCTTATGCATAAATGATTCCATGTNTGTGTGTGTGTGTGTGTGTGTGTGTGTGCGTGTGTGTGTGTGTATGTGGGTTGCGCAAGTGGCGAAGAAAGGTGGAAACATTATTTTGCACTTGTGGCGAGACAAGGCTGGCACTTACTTTATTACTGCACACGTGGAGAGACAAGGTGGACTATGTCATGGATTGATTTTTGATGAATTTTGATGGCCTGGGGGGATTCTTGTTGTTGATATATGTGTAGTGGTGTGCTTACCTGTGTGAGTTATATTTTGTGGAAAATTGTGGGAAAATTGTAATGACCCGGCCGGTCGATCCGTAGAATCTACATTATTATTACTGTTTTTCCTTGTCATACATTGATTATACTATTTATGATGTGTTGAAGTCGGTGGGTTCGGGTTCGAAATGGTTGAAATGAAAATTGAGACACTTAGTCTCTAAAAATAACCTTATAGTTGGAAAAGTCAACTGAGAGTTGACTTATTAGTAAACGACCCCGGAATGCAGATTTTATGGCTTGGGTAGCTTCGTTAGGTGATTTGGGACTTAGGAGTGTGTTCGGAATGTATTTTCGATGTCCGAGGTAGAATTAGGCTTGAATTAGCGGAAGTTAGTTTTTGGTGATTTCCGTCGGCAGTGGAAAATAGGCTACCCGGGTCAGAGTGGAATTCCGACAGTTGGAGTAGGTCCTTAATGTCAATTTGGATGTGTGTGCAAATTTTCAGGTCAATCGGAGGTATTTGTTTATGGTTTCGACATCGTTGGTGGAATTTCGAAATTTCAAAGTTCATAGGCTTGAATGTGATGTGATTTTGGTGTTCTTGTGTTATTTTTGTCGTTTCGGAGGCTCGACTAAGTTTGAATGATGTTATGGTATGTGTTGGTATAATTGGTTGAGGTCTCGAGGGCCTCGGGTGGTTAACGGACCAACTTTTGCCTTAAAAACTTGGTAGATTTTGCTGGTGTGAGTTTCTGGTTTCCTTCTACGCGATCGCGGGAGGAAGTTCGCGATCGCGTAGGCCTAGCTGGGGAGGGAAGAAATTTTGTTAAACACGATCGCGGAGGATGAGGTTGTGGTGCAGTGCGATTGGATGGTATGGTCCGCGACCGCGTAGAACTGAAGGGCGCGTGAAGGGGGCTGGACCCTTGTTCTTCGTGATCACGTGGGTTCAGGCTATAATGAATCACGATCGCGTGGGGATATTCGCGATCGTGTAAGGTAAATTATTGGGGCTGTTAAGTTTCTCTCCGCGATCGCGACTGGATGTCCGCGATCGCGATGAAGGAATCATTGGGCAGAAATTTTAAGTTCTAAAAGCGAGGGTTTTAGCCCATATTTCAAAACACCATTAGAGAGCTCGGGAGAAGGAGGATTTTTTTGAGGATTTCAGTGTGGTTATTGTGGCAAGTGTTCTTCAATCACTTTTGGTCTAATTTCATGAATTAGTATTGATTTTTACCATGTAAATTGAGGAATCAAAGTGGAAATTGGGGGAAAATGGGAAGAAAAGTTGGTAAATGCTTTTGATGATTTGAATGGGTATTTGAGGTCGGATTTTTGTAAATTTGATATGGGTAGACTCAGGGAAGGATAAGGATTCTAGTTTTATAAATTTTATCAAATTCCGAGACGTGGGCCCGGGGGTCGAATTTGACCAATTTCGGGATTTTTGAGTATTTTTGATAAATTTCGATTGGGTTTCATTCCTTGGCATATTATAATTGTATAAATCTGATTTTTTGGTAGATTTGGAGCACTTGGAGGCCTAATTTAGAGACAAGGGCACTGCGGAGTAGTGTTTTAGTCGGTTTTGAGGTAAGTAACGTTTCCAAACTTGGAACTGAGGGTTTGAAACACCAAATTACCTGATATTTGATGTTAATTAAGGTGACGCACATGCCAAGTGACGGGAATGCAGGCGTACACCGAATGTTTGTGGCCTGGCTTATCCCATGGCACTGTCTAATGGTTATTTCAGGTTGATACTTGCACTGTGATGGTGGTATTTACCTTGAACATATTAGAAAATCATGTTAAATATAAAAGCTAAGGCTTCACGCCAATATGTTCAGACTAGAATGGTCAGTTATTGTTGTCTCTATCTGTGACTATTTGCTTTCATGTACTCATTCCTGTTATAGCATATGTTTCATGCCTTAGTCTCAGTATTTGTTAGTTTATTTATATGTTATCATTGTTTTGGGCTGATTCTTATATTTGTGAGCCTTGTGAGTGAGACTAGAAAGTATTGACTGAGTGAGGCCGAGAGCCTGGTATTAAGAAAGTTATGAGATCAGACTGCACACTGCAGCGATCCTCGAATCATGCCTTCGTTGGCTTGATATAGCGCTTGGGCTTATAGGAGCCCTTCCGGAGTCTTTACACCCCCAGTGAGCGCACATATATTGAGGGATGGATCTTCCCTAGGCATGGATCTTGTTCGAAGTTATTGATATATATTAGGGGATGGATCGTCCCTGTACATGGATCTTGTCCGAGTGATATGTTCCGGAGATAGATCTTCTCTGTGGGGCTGGACTGGCCTTTTTCCTCAATACTAAGTGACTACGTCAGTTGTGTTTATGTATAATCCGGAATGGACTTTCCCTGGGCCTGAAGGCCAATTATTGTACTGAGTGGACTTCCTTGTGAGAGTTGGGACACTGTGTACATATCATTTCTGATTCCTTATGATCATATGCTGGTATGTAGATTGTACAGACATAATTGGTGCATTTTGTTTATTATCAGTTATATTACTGTCATGTCCAAGTTTATACACTGTTGTTTATGAATATCGGAGGTTTAGTCCGTCCCTACCTCTCAGCCCATAGTTTGGGTTCGTTACTTCTGAGTTGGTGTACTTACGTTACCCCTGCACCTTGTGTGCAGGTCCAGGTACATCGAGACCCAGCTCTGGTCATTGAGTAGCTGTCAGATTTTCCATCAGAGTTGTCGAGGTAGCAGTTGGCGACCATGATCTCGTCATCTCTTTCCTATTCTACCCGTCGTTATTTATTTTTGAGACTATGTGGTCCATTCCCCTTTTCTTTACCTTATGTTTTAGCAGCTAATGATTGTGTGACACTGGATCTGGGATTATAGGATTTAAGTTTTGGGTTTCAGATATTGTTTCAACTTCAGATTTATTATTGTTATTATCCAGACTTGTTAAAGATGATATTTTTCTGGTAATTGAATCTAGATTAGATATAAATGGGTGGTTGGCTTGGTTCCATGATAGGCGCCATCACGACTTCGAAATTAGGTCGTGACAAGTTGGTATTAGAGCTCTAGGTTGAATATGTCTCACCATTTATGAGAGGGTTAGTAGAGTCTTGCTGATCGGTACAAAGACGTTTGTACTTATCTTCGAGAGGATACAGAACCTTTAGGAAAATTCCACATTGCTGAATTCTATCGTGCGACTCTGTTGAATTCTGAAACTAAACTTTTGTTGTTTCATTCTCTCACAGATGGTGAGGACTCGTGCTACCGATCGTGGTGGTCAGACACCAGCATGACCAGCCAGAGGTCGAGGCCGTGGCGGAGGGAGGGGTGCATCCCGCACAACAGCCGGGGCAACACCTGTGAACCCTCTCATTGCCCAGTATCAGGTCCCCTCATCTGAGATCCCAGCGGGACAGGCTCAGGCACCAGCAGTGCCCATTGTGATTCCGGGTCTCCAGGAGACCCTCACCCAGATTTTGACGGTGTGCACTAGCCAGGAAAAGGTCATCACTATGTCCACTACTGTCGCTACTTCTCATGCCGGGGGAGGCACTCAGACTCCAGCTTCCCGGACACCTGAGCAGGTCACCCAGGGGCTTCAGACACCTAGGAAAGCTCTAGTGCAACCGATTTCTCCGGTACAGGATTATATGGTCCCAACTTTAGCTGATGATGAGCATCGCAGGTTGGAGAGCTTCAGCAGACTCCAGCCTCCGACTTTTAGTGATACTGAGGGCGAGGATGCCCAGGCCTTCTTGGACAAGTGTCTGAGGATACTACGCACATCAGGGATATTAGAGGCCAGTGGGATCCCATTTACTACTTTCTAGTTTTCAGGAGCTGCACTTGCTTGGTGGGAGGCCTATGAGAGGCGTAGACCTGCTGATGCAGCGCCCCTTACATGGCACCAGTTCTCCATTATCTTCTTGGATAAGTATATACCGCAGTCCTACAAAGAGGAGCTACATAGAGAGTTCGAGCAGTTACGTTAGGGGGACATGACTGTGACGGAGTATGAGATGAGGTTCTCTGAGTTGGCACGTCATGTTATATGGCTAGTTCCCACAGACAGAGAGAGGATCGGGAGGTTTGTTGATGATCTCACTTACCAGCTTCAGATTTTTCTGACCAGGGAGAGGGTATCTGGCGCTTTTGTTTAGGAGGTAGTTGACATAGCCAGGGATATTGAGTCAGTTTGCTTTCAGGAGCGGATTGAGAGGAGGCCAAGAGGCCTTGAGGATCTGGCAGCTATGGTGGTGTTCACTCAGGAGGTCAGCCTCAGCACAACAGAGGCCGTCCATTTAGGCCTCCTCAGCCAAATCGTCCAGTCTATAGTGGTGCTTCATCAGAACACGGACCCCGTAGCTCTCATCCGAGTCGTTCATCATTCAGCTCCCTCCTAGCCCAGAGTTCATCTCGGCCACCATCAGTTCAGGGTTCTTCAACACATGGCTCTTCTAGCGACTATTCTGGTTCTAGGGGTTCCCTTCAGTCCCCGCCGTCTTTTGCTGAGAGGGGTTGCTTCGAGTGTGGGGATCCGGGTCATATCGAGAGGTATTGTCCCCGCCTTTTCTGGTAGTTCATTTCAGCAGAGGGGCCATCCTCCAACTTTAGCACCAATTTCTACACCACACGCTCAGGTAGCTAGGGGTGGAGGCCAGTCAGTTAGAGGCCACCCTAGATGGGGAGGTTGGTCAGGTGGAGGGCAGGCTCTCTTCTATGCACTCCCGGCTAGACCAGATGCCATAGCTTCAGATGCAGTGATTAGAGGTATTATCTCAGTCTGCCACCCAGTTGCTTCGGTATTATTTGATCCTGGTTCCACGTATTCATATGTTTTATCATACTTTGCTCATTTCTTGGATATACCCCTTGAGTCCTTGATAACATCTATTCATGTGTCGACTCCGGTTGGCGATATTGATGTGGTGGACCGGGTGTACCGGTCTTGTGTCATATCTATTGGGGGTCTGGAGACCTAGGCAAATCTATTATTACTTAGCATGGTTGACTTCAATGTGATATTGGGCATGGATTGGCTATCTCTGTGCCATGCTGTTCTTGACTGTCATGCTAAGATCGTGACCTTAGCTATGCCCGGATTGCCGAGGATTGAGTGGAGAGGTTCGGTGGAGTATGTGCCTAGTAGGGTGATTTCCTACTTGAAGGCTCAGCGTATGATTGGGAAGGGATGTGAGTCGTATCTAGATTTTGTGAGGGATGTTAGTAGTGACACTCCTTCTGTTGATTCCGTTCGGGTGGTCCGTGATTTTCCGGACGTATTTCCTGCATACCTGCTAGGCATGCCACTTGACAGGGACATTGATTTTGGTATTGACTTGGTGCCTGGCACCCAGCCTATCCCTACTCCACCTTATCGCATGACATCGGAGGAGTTGAAAGAGAAGCTTCAGTACTCCTAGATAAGGGATTCATCCGGCCTAGCGTGTCACCTTGGGGTGCACCGGTGTTGTTTGTGAAGAATAAGGACGGTTCTATGCGTATGTGTATTGATTATCGGCAGCTGAACAAGGTTATGGTGAAGAACCAGTATCCTTTGCCTCGTATTTATCACTTGTTTGACCAGCTTCAGGGAGCTAGCGTGTTCATTGACTTGAGGTCCGGGTATCATCAGTTGAAGATTCGGGATTTTGACATTTTGAAGACTGCTTTCAGGACCAGATATGGCCACTATGAGTTCCTTGTTATGTCATTTGGGCTGACCAATGCCTCAGCAACCTTTATGCACCTGATACATAGTGTGTTTCGACCTTATCTTGATTCTTTTGTCATCGTGTTCATTGATGACATCCTGGTGTATCCTTGTAGCCAGGAGGAGCATGCAACATTTGAGGGTTGTGTTGTTGAGGTTGAGGGAGGAGAAGCTTTATGCAAAATTCTCCAAGTGTGAGTTTTGTCTTGGGTTAGTAGATTTCTTGGGGCATGTGGTGTCTAGTGAGGGTATTCAGGTTGATCCGAAGAAGATTGAGGTGGTGCAGAGTTGGCCCAGACCGTCCTCAGCTACGAAGATTAGGAGCTTCCTTGGTTTGGCGGGATATTACCGTCGCTTTGTGGAGGGGTTCTCTTCTATTTCTTCACCCTTGACCAGATTGACCCAGAAGGGTACTCCATTAAGATGGTCCTATGAGTGTGAGGAGACCTTTCAAAAGCTCAAGTCAGCATTGACCACAACTCCGGTATTGATTTTTCCTACTGGTTCAGGTTCTTATACAGTTTATTGTGATGCTTCTAGAGTTGTCTTGGGAGCGGTATTGATGCAGGATGGTAGGGTGATTGCCTATGCGTCTAGACAATTGAAGGTACACGAGAAGAATTATCCAATGCACGATCTTGAGTTAGCTTCTATTGTCCATGCCTTAAAGATTTGGCGCCATTATTTGTATGGAGTGCAGTGTGAGATTTTCACCGACCATCGTAGTTTGTAGTATCTGCTGAAGCAGAAGGACTTGAATTTGCGTCAGAGGAGATGGTTGGAGATTCTCAAGGATTATTAAGTCATCATTTTATATCATCCGGGGAAGGCCATGGCCGATGCCCTGAGTCGCAAAGCAGAGAGTTTGGGGAGTCTAGCCTACCTTTCAACAGCAGAGTGACCTTTGGCACGTGATGTTCAGGCTCTATCGGGGCAGTTGATGAGATTGGATTTGTCAGAGCCTCCTCGGGTATTAGCTAGCATGGCCTCCAAGTCTTCTCTTTATGATCAGATTAGAGCACGCCAGTATGATGATCGGCACTTGTTGGTCCTTCAGGACAGGGTCCGTCGAGGTGATGCTAGGGATGTGACTATTGGTGATGACGGGTTTATGAGAATGCAGGGCCATATTTGCATGCCCAATGTGGATGGGCTTCGAGAGTTGATATTAGCAGAGGCCCATAGCTCACGGTATTCCATTCATTCAGGTGCCGCAAAGATGTACTAGGATCTGAGACAGCAGTATTGATGGAGGCGGATGAAGAGAGACATTGTTGAGTATGTATCCCGGTGTCTCAACTGTCAACAGGTCAAGTATGAGCACCAGAGACCAAGTGGATTACTTCAGAGGTTAGATATCCCGGAGTGGAAGTTGGAGCAGATCACCATGGACTTTGTAGTTGGGCTCCCACGGACTTCGAGGAGATTTAATGCTATTTAGGTCATTGTGGATCGGCTGACCAAGTCCACGCACTTCATTCCTGTCAGTACTACTTATACTTCGGAGCGGTTAGCTGAGATCTACATCAGGGAGATTGTTTGATTGCATGGGGTTCCAGTTTCTATCATTTCTGACAGAGGTAATAAGTTCACATCTCAGTTTTAGAGAGCCGTGCAGAGAGGTTTGGGTACTCAGGTAGAGTTGAGCACTGCATTTCATCCTCAGACCGACGAGCAGTCGGAGCGGACTATTCAAATTTTGGAGGACATGTTGCGTGCCTATGTGATTGATTTTGGAGGTTCATGGGACCAGTTTCTGCCACTCGCGGAGTTTGCATATAATAATAGCTACCAGTCTAGTATTCAGATGGCCCCGTATGAGACGTTATATGGTAGGAGGTTTAGATCTCCGATTGGTTGGTTTGAGTCGGGTGAGGCTAGGCTATTGGGCACAAATTTGGTTCAAGATGCGTTGGAGAAGGTGAAGTTGATTCAGGAGCGACTTCGCACGATGCAGTCTAGGCAGAAGAGTTATGCGGACCGGAAGGTCCGGGATGTGTCTTTCATGGAGGGAGATAAGGTATTGCTGAAGGTGTCACCCATGAAGGGTGTTATAAGGTTCGGGAAGAGGGGAAAGCTGAGTCCCCGGTTTATTGGTCCGTTTGAGGTGCTTTAGAGGATTGAAGAGATGGATAAAAGACTTGCCTTGCCACCCAGCTTATCGAGTGTTCATCCGGTATTCCATGTGTCGATGCTCCGAAAGTATATGGGTGACCCCTCTCATGTTTTGGACTTAAGCATAGTTTAGCTCAAGGGTGATATGTCATATGAGACAGAGCCGGTGGCTATTTTGGGTCGTCAGGTCAGGAAGCTGAGGTCTAAGGATATAACTTCAGTGAAGGTGCAGTGGAGAGGGCAGCTAGTGGAGGAGGCTACTTGGGAGACGGAGCGGGAAATGCGGAACAGATATCCTCACTTGTTTGAGACTCCAGGTATGTTTCTAGACCCGTTAGAGGACGAACGTTTGTTTAAGAGAGGGAGAATGTAATGACCCGGCCGGTTGTTCCGTAGAATATGCATTATTATTACTGTTTTTGCCTTGTCATACATTGATTATACTGTTTATGATACGTTGGAGTTGGTGGGTTCGGGTTCGGAATGGTTGAAGTGAAAATTGAGACTTAGTCTCTACAAATAACCTTATAGTTGGAAAAGTCAACTAGGAGTTGAATTATTGGTAAATGAACTCAGAATGCGATTTTATGGCTCAGGTATCTTCGTTAGGTGATTTGGGACTTAAGAGTGTGCTCGAAATGTATTTTTGATGTCCGGTGTAGAATTAAGATTGAATTGGCGAAAGTTAGTTTTTGGTGATTTTCGATCGGCAGTGGAAAATAGGCTATCCGGGTCGGAGTAGAATTCCGATAGTTGGAGCAGGTCCGTAATGTCATTTTGGATGTGTGTGCAAATTTTTAGGTCAATCGGAGGTGTTTTGGATGGTTTCGACATCGTTGGTGGAATTTAGAAATTTCAAAGTTCATAGGCTTGAATTCGATGTGATTTTGGTGTTCTTGTGTTGTTTTTGGCGTTTCGAAGGCTTGAATAAGTTTGAATGATGTTATGGTTTGTGTTTTTATGTTTGGTTTAGGTCCCGAGGGCCTCGGGTGTGTTTCGGGTGGTTAACAGACCAACTTTTGCCTTAAAAACTTGGCAGATTTTGCTAGTGTGAGTTTCTGGTTTCCTTCTACGCGATCGCGGGAGGAATTTCGCGATCGCGTAGGCCTAGATGGGGAGGGAAGAAATTTTGTTAAACGTGATCGTGTGGAGGAGGTCGCGACCGCGGAGGATGAGGTTGTGGTGCAGTGCGATCGCGTAGTATGGTCTGCGATCGCGTAAACTGAAGGGCGCGTGAGGGGGACTGGACCCTTGCTCTTCGCGATCGCGTAGAGAGGTCTGCGGTCGCGTGGGGATATTCGCTATCGCGTAAGGTTAATTATTGGGGCTGTTGAGTTGCTCTCCGCGATCGCGATGAAGGGATCACTGGGAAGAAAGTTTAAGTTCTAAAAGCGAGGGTTTTAGGCCATATTTCAAACCACCATTAGAGAGCTCGGAGAAGGAGGATTTTGGAGAGATTTTCAGTGGGTTTCTTGTGGTAAGTGTTCTTCAATCACTTTTGGTCTAATTTCATGAATTAGTATTAATTTTTACCATGTAAATTGAGGAATCGAAGTGGAAATTGGGGAAAAATGGGAAGAAAAGTTGAAAAATTCTTATGATGATTTGAATGGGTATTTGAGGTCGGATTTTGGTAAATTTGATATGGGTAGACTCAGGGAAGGATAAGGATGCCAGTTTGTAAATTTTGTCGAATTTCGAGACGTGGGCCCGGGGGTTGGGTTTTACCAATTTCGGGATTTTTGAGTTTTTTTGATAAATTTCGATTGGGTTTCATTCCGTGGAATATTATAATGGTATAAATTTGATTTTTGGTAGGTTTGGAGCACTCGGAGGCTGAATTTAGAGGCAAAGGCACTGCAGAGTAGTGTTTTAGCCAGTTTTGAGGTAAGTAACGTTTCCAAACTTGGAACTGAAGGTTCAAAACCCCAAATTACTTGATATTTGATGTTAATTAAGGTGACGCACATGCCAAGTGACGAGCATGCCGGCGTACACCGAATGTTTGTGGCCTGGCTCATCCCATGGCACCGCATAATGGTTATTTCAGGTTTATACTTGCATTGTGATGGTAGTATTTACCTTGAGCATATTAGAAAATCATGTTAAGTATAAAAGCTAAGGCTTCACGCCAATATGTTCAGACCGGAATGGTTAGTTATTGCTGTCTCTATATGTGACTATTTGCTTTCATGTACTCAGTCCTGATATAGCATATGTTTCATGCCTCAATCTCAGTATTTGTTAGTTTATTTAGATGTTATCATTGTTTTGGGCTGATTCTTATATCTGTGAGCCTTGTGAGTGAGACTGGAAAGTATTGACTGAGTGAGGCCGAGATCCTGGTATTGAGACAGCTATGAGATCGGTTTGCACACTGCAGCGATCCTCAAATCATGCCTTCGTTGGCTTGATATAGAGCTTGGGCTTATAGGAGCCCTTCCGGAGTCTTTACACCCCCAGTGAGCGCACGTATATTGAAGGATGGATCTTCCCTGGGCATGGATCTTGTCCGAAGTTATTGATATATATTAGGGGATGGATCGTCCCTGGACATGGATCTTGTCCGAGTGATATGTTCCGGAGATAGATATTCTCCGTGGTGCTGGACTGGCCTTTTTTCCTCAATACTAAGTGACTACGTCACTTGTGTTTATGTATAATCCGGGATGGACTTTCCTTGGGCCTGAAGGCCAATTCTTGTACTGAGTGGACTTCCTTGTGAGAGTTGGTACACTTTGTACATATCATTTCTGATTCCTTATGATCATATGCTGGTATGTAGATTGTACAGACATAATTGGTGCATTTTGTTTATTATCAGTTATATTACTGTCATGTCCAAGTTTATACACTGTTGTTTATGAATATCGGAGGTTTAGTCTGTCCCTACCTCTCAGCCCATAGTTTGGGTTTGTTACTTCTGAGTTGGTATACTCACGTTACCCCTGCACCTTGTATGCAGGTCCAGGTACATCGGGACCCAGCTCTGGTCATTGAGTAGCTGTCAGATTTTCCATCAGAGTTGTCGAGGTAGCAGTTGGCGACCATGATCTCGTCATCTCTTTCCTATTCTACCTGTCGTTATTTATTTTTGAGACTATGTGGTCCATTCCCCTTTTCTTTACCTTATGTTTTAGCAACTCATGACTGTGTGACACTGGATCCGGGATTGTAGGATTTAAGTTTTGGGTTTCAGATATTGTTTCAACTTCAGATTTATTATTGTTATTATCCCAGACTTGTTAAAGATGATATTTTTCTGGTAATTGAATCTAGCTTAGATATAAATGGGTGGCTGGCCTGGTTCCATGACAGGCGTCATCACGACTCTGAAATTGGGTCGTGACAAAAACATTCTACGTGTTTTCCGTTTCTTCTTCTATACTTACTAGCTGCCATGCACTATGTTAGCCTACACGTCGCTACCCACTCCTATTGGTTAAACTGATGGATCTTGATATTGTTGAGTATTAATTTGGTAAAGAGGGCACAAGATGCCAAGTTTTTAGGGTTCCGAAATTGTACCCTTGAGTTGTGAATATTCTGAGGTTCGAAACCTCGTGATGGTTATGGTTCTATACCTTGTGATGGTTATTGGCTAAAACCTGGTGTGAAAGCATTCGTTTTTGTTAAGTTGTTACTTGTCTTTCCTTTATCTATGATCACCAGATTTAAACTATGTTCCGCTCATTTTACTTGTTTATTATCATGGTTTTCCCGCTGTTAGTTATTGTTTTCCTTTTCATACTGCAATTACCGTATTATTTTGTCAATATGCGTAGCCTTTATATGGATATCGTACCTTGTTGTTTCTACACTTATATTCGTTCAGATTATTTAGTCTAGTAGGTGTCTTGACTGTTCCTCTTCACTACACCCCCAAGGTTAGTCTTGATACTTGTTGGGTACTGCTGTGGTGTACTCATACTACACTTTTGCACATTTTTGTGCAGATCCAGGTAATTGATCGTTAGTGTTGTGCGGATCGTTGTTGTGGAGACTCAAGATAAACCTACTTTTGCGTTCGCACGCTTCAGAGTCACCTTCTAGTTTTTTTTTGTATTGCACTATTTATCCTTATTTCTGAACAATTGTATTTTGAAGTTTTTAGCAAACACTCAGTAGAGCTTATGACTTGTACTACCAGTTTTGGGGTTGTAAATTTTAAAGTGATTTCTATTTCAATTGTTAGGTGTTATTTAAATATTGTTGTTGTTTCAATTAATGTTAGGCTTACCTAACCTAAGACTAGGTGCCATCACTAGAGTCGTCAATATGGGCTTGGCCCGTTGGGCCAGCCCAGCCTAGCCCAGCCCGTGATTTAGCAGGATTGGGCTACAATTTTTGGAGCCCATTTAAAAACGAGGCTTTTAAGCCTGGCCCGAGTAAGCTCGTGGCCCGTGAGGCTTGACTGAGACTGGGCCAGCCCATTGGCCTAATAAAAATACGTATTTAAAATATATAAAATATAAAAAGTAAATAACACAAAAAATAAGAAGAAGAATATCCAAAGCTTAAAGTTTATTAAGCTCATCATATTAAAAGATCAAAATCTTAAAACGTTAATTAGTTTTAAAAATTTAGTTATCTAATTAATATTGCATACGTATTGTAGATGTACATGAAAGTGAATATATTAAGACAACATTCTCACAAGTAGATTCAAATGTGTTTGATGAAAGATGATATGTTGGATATCTCATAAGCGTCATGGACCTTCTCTTGAATAATTTGTTTTGAGTTTTTACTTTTAGTGAATGAAATAAAGTCTTTATCTTTTACCTTTTTAGTATTTATTGTGATATATTGGAACAGTATACAAAGTTATTAAGTTTTGTGAATTTTTTCAAATAAGATTTTTTTAACTTTTAAATCTTTATCTTTTTTAGGTTAGAACTTAAATAAAAAATATATTTTTAAAAAATAATGGGCCGGCCCGTGGGGTCCCGCCGCCGACATAGGGTTGGGTGGGCTGACCATTATAAGGCCCATCAAGATGGTGGGCTAGCCCAGTCCGGCTCGTCAATTGCTAAATCCCGCGTGGGCTGGGCTGGGCTACCCGGCTCCGCCCATATTGACGCTTTGACAGCTCTAGCCATCACGACACCCAACGGAGGGAAAAATGGATCGTGATATTTCCGCAAATGTTCAAGTATTTGATAAAAAATTGTTGTATGCATAGACCAAGAAATTCCCAACTTAATAAGGTTGAGTTCCTCTGAACATACAAATTGAAAGAAAAGACTATAGACAGCCTCTGGCAGCGTCTTCATATGCTGTCAATCTAAAATACTTAAAAGACGAATTCAAGATCAAGAGTAAGAGGGTTCAATGAATGTGAATCTTTTATATATATATGTACATTTTATTGTCCTTTACATATGCATGCATGTATAGTTTAAAACAAAAGAAATGAGTTTAGTTAAACCCACGGAACATGCTCTAGATCCGCCGCTAAAAAGTACTAATAGTGCGTGGCGGAAAGAGGAGGAGCTTCCAGACGAATATAGTCATACATAATCCCATGCAAAGCACTAACACTCCATGCTTGTTTGAGATATATGATATTCTCTCCTTGAAGGAGTTGTCCTGCCGCTACCTCCACGTTGAACAGCCAATATAACCCATGGATTCCATGCCTGGCAATCGCGTTATCAGTTCCAATCAACCCACTTGAGAAATGGGGTGGATTTGCTTCTGCCTCATTCACCCTTACCTGAGTTAATAATTTGACAAAACACAGAATTTATGAGTTCTTGATCAAGAAACGGGAAGAAGAAAACCATATTTAATGACAGAATACCTCCAATATCGATTGAGTTGAAGATGAGAGTGCAATTCGCAGTGTGTAATTTCCAGTCTGGTCAACGCTATCTAAACTGAATTTAATTTGCCAGGTTGTAGGTTCAAATGCATTATCACCCACTTTTCTGCTCAAATTAAAGAAAACAAAAGGTGAAAGTTGAAAATAAGATCTCCAGAATTACTGTATTAACTAATCATCTTATACGTATTTATCCTAAATTCTAATTTCAATTATAAGCATAGCTTACAATTCCCGTGTACCTGGTCACTTGAGCATAGAACCAATCTTTTCTATAGTCACTGCTTCCAACTGTATATACCAAATCTTGATCTGGATATAAATCTGCATATCTCTCCCATAATCCATACTGCCTAAACCTGGAAAAAAAGAAAAAGGATTATTAGCTTTAAATATTGAATTGGTAGAATCCCAACAAGGAACAAGGCTTTATAGGCATATACATAAAAATATATCAGAAAAATCTTATCAAGAAGGGAAGGTTCACTTTAACAACTATTTTAATGGATCATTAGAAAATTGCTGCTAGGGGAGATTAACCTGTGTACAGGTTGATTTACGTAGAGTTTGTTAATATACTGTGGATTAGGGTCAGGAATGTAGAATTCTGCAGCAGAACGATCAGGGACGCCGATTTCCCACAATGTAGGACCACTTCTAGGAGGCTCATACACAAGTTCACCAACATCAACCTCAGAAGCTGAAACCATAAGAAATACGGTATAATGGATCATTTTAAAATTGGAAATGATACAAAGAATTTTATGGAATGTGAAATGATTAGAACCTGCAGCAATTGCTATGGATTTTTCATATCTGTAATCTCCAATGAATCCAGGTACCCAAGCATAGAGGTTATAGTCCCCCGGACGAATATTTGGGATTGAAAAATAGCCTTCATCATCTGAGTTTGTCCAGAATTGGTAGCCCTGAGGAGTAAAATTACAGTGTAACTTACTCTGCTCTAGTGTTTTTCTTAAAAGCCCTCTGTTTAGTGTTTTATTCCTATTTTTTACTTTAATCTCCTTTGATTCAGTTTAGTGTTCCTGGCTTCTTACCTTGCATTCTCTTTGAAATGATCCAGCATCTCCAGGTGGAGCTATCCCCACAAAAGCACCCTTTGCTGATAAATACTCCTTGTTTATATACCTTTTTCCAATACAAAATTCAACAAAAAATTGAATTTCATACGAAATTAGCAAGCACTAATTAATTCACATATTTCATTTTTTTTATTGAATTGAGCAAATATTCTATAAATAGCCAGGGAAAACTTCGAATTTCTACCTGTCATGGACTACTAATCTACCACGGATAGCACCTCTTTGGTCCGCCTTTGGAAAATCTTCTGAACTTGGGAAACTATAAGGCCAACAGTCGACTTCTTTCTGCATCTAAATTAACAAACACAGAACAGGACGATGAATTAACCAGAAGATCATACACGTCGAGGGATATCATATATGTGCAAAAATAGGCTTTGAGTGCAAGCATCCTTTGAGGTAATACCCGTTCTTTGGCGTCATCCCAAAGGGAAAGTGTATCGTGTTTGTCAGCTACAGAGTTAAGATATATAAAAACAGGACCAAAAACTTTCTTCCACGGTTCGCCTGATCCAAATTTAATCACGAAATCTTGCCCTCCATAATGAGTGCTCACGAACATCTGATCAACCAATTTGATCAATTAAAAAAACATAAAAGTAATACAAATGTTTGAAATCTCAAAGGGTATTAGCTACATACAGCCAAGGTGGTTGGATTAACATGGGACGTAAGATCCTGTTTGATAGGTCCACCTGTTCTGAACTCATTGCTCGGAGTTATTTGCCAAAAACCGACTGGAGGGTCTAAGCAAATGAAACCATGGACTTTGTTATCTTTGTTTTCACACGAATATTGGTACTTGTCATCAACCTGCTCATTGGACATCAATGAAGTAAAACATTAGCATTGACGTTTAGGTTCTAAAGCTGTGATGATACATATCAAAGATGAAGCACATTTGCGCTCTGACAGAGAGTGTTATATATATATATATACTTCTCCTTTAAATTCTGGTTCAACAGGATCGACAAGTAGAACAGCTTCTGGATACGCCAATTCCTTTCCTCTTGGAGGTACGCGGTCTTCAGGGAGGGGCATCAGCCTTTGTCTATCATCTGCCATAACCATGTAGCGAAACCTAATAGTTGGATAATGGTAAATCACTTCATTATTAATTCAGCAGATTTATAAATAGGACACATCTTTTTTATTGCAAGAAGACAATATTCAGCTTTCAAAAATCAAAAGTCAGTCTCTCATACTAAAGTTTCCAATCTGTGGTGTAAAGCAAAGCTTTTTATACAGAAAATTTAGTCTTTTTTGGAAATATAGACACAAGGAAAAAGAAAAATCATCTACGTGTTGGGCTCATGCCCATATTGTCCAGCCAAAGGCCCAATGGCCTAATCCTATTCTGTT
>ML266336.1:99998-110509 GCA_005239495.1 Nicotiana undulata | reverse complement strand
ATGCACGAGGGGACATTCCGCGCCGAGTGACTGTGAGGTTATGCACGAGGGGACATGCCGTGCTTTTCGTGTTCATTATATGTTTGAGAAGCTATATTTATGCCTTGTCTTTACGTTTCATTTATTACCTTGTACTGCTGTGCTAGCATATTGTTACCCTATCTCCCCAGCATGTTCTCCCCGTATCTGTCTTACTCTCTTATTTTTGTTGCCATTTTTCCTTCTATTATATAAAATTGCACAGGTACATATGTTGTGTTGGTCCTAGCCTCGTCACTACTTCGCCGAGGTTAGGCTCGACACTTACTCAGTACATGGGGTCGGTTGTACTGATGCTACACCTGCACTTCTTTATGTTGTGCAGACTACGCAGCCGGACCCGGAGATCATTAACGATCGGAGCATCTCATTCAGTCACACAGGAGACTCGAGGTAGACCCGCAGACGTTCGTGGGCCTTGACGTCACCTTCTACTTTCCACTTTCAGCTCTGTCTTACTTTGTATTTCAAAGACAGTCTTATGTACTTATTTCAGACCTTTTGTTTGTAGTAATCTCTTAGATAGTCCGTGAGTATGTGACACCAGTTCTGGGATTTGTTTATGGGTTTTATTTCGAAAAGTGCTATGTTGTATTTTGGGTTATTTGTTAAATTTTATATGGTGGGCCATCGAAGCCTTGGTTATCTTGTTTGTATTTGTTGTTAATAAGTTTTATTTAGTTCAAACGTTGGCTTGTCTAGCGGGTTCAACGTTAGACGCAGTCATGGCCCGAAGGTGGGATTTTTGGGTCGTGACAGTGCAGCCCGATCCATAAATATCCTCACAAACTCGGCTCTTGGCCTTACTCGGTCATCCTCACAAGCCAGTTGGGCAACTCATCAAAATCACGGGGACTCAGCCCAAAATATCTGTCAATATTCTACAGCAGGGTGATAATAGTAAATAACAACAACAGGTATAAAGTATGACTGAGTTGATATTTTTCTATTAGAAAATAGTGTGAGAATAGAGGAAAAATACCCCTAAGTTTCTAATGAGGTCGGCACAAGGCCCCAAACATGGCATACGACCCATAATAAAATATAAATCTCTAAAATATAGGATATCATATGATTTCAAATCAAAAACGCGGCTTAATAGCCGCTACGAGACGAACCAAGTCACAATCCCTATCGGTGCACGCCCACACGCTCGTCACCTAGCCTGTGCATCACCTCATTTATCTAAACAATACAAAATACCGGGGTTTCATACCCTCCGGTCTAGATTTACAATCGTTACTTACCTCGAACCAGCCCAAATACTAATCCGTGATGCTCTTGCCCCTCGAATCGACCTCCGGTTGCTCCAAATCTATCCAAAATCAGATTTATACCATCAATATATGCTAAGGAACAAAGCCCATTAGAAAATTATCAAAATTAAGCACAAATCCCGAAATTGGCCAAACCCGACCCCTGGGCCCACGTATCGGAATTCGATAAAAATAACAAAACCGGAATCCTTATTCTCCCACGAGTCTATACATACAAAGTACATCAAAATCGGACCTCAAATGGCCCCTCAAATTCCCATTCAAAGGTCTCCAAATCATAATCCCTAATTCCCTAGTTTTTGGATTCAAATCCCACTAATTTCAGGTTTAATTACTTAGTAATCAACATAGAATTCAGTATTGAGTTCAAAAATCTTAAATCCATGTGTTTCCCCTCAATTCCCTCTTCAATCCCTCTAAAAAAGATTCAAAACCGTTCAACAATGGTGAAAAATGGGCTGAAAATCGCGAAGGCCACTATTTAAATACTCTGCCCAGGTCCTTCTACGCGAACGCGGCAGCCCCCTCGCGTTCGCGTAGGCCTATTCAACAGCCTCTCCGCCAAACCCTTCGCGAACGCGGACCCCAACTCGCGAACGCGTAGGCCAAAACCCTGGGGTCCTCCAACAACCCACTATACTACGCGAACGCGACCCTCTGAGCGTGAACACATAGAGCATCACCCCCAAACTTCCGCGTTCGAATACAAACCGTCGCGAACGCAAAGCACACAAATCCCACTTCCACAAATTGCTCTTCGCGAACGCGAGACACCACCGCGAACGCGAAGAGTATTTTTCTGCAACAAAAACACCAGAAAATCTGTTGTCTCCCAAATCAAAAAATCGATCCGTTAACCACCCGAAACTCACCCGAGGCCCTCGGGACCTCAACCAAACATACCAACACATCCCATAACCTTATTCAAGCTTAGTCGAGCCTTCGAAACACCCAAAACAACGCCAAAACACCAAAATCACATCAGATTCAAACCTATGAACTTTGATTTCTTAATTCCGCCAATGATGCTGAAACCACCTAAACACGTCCGATTGACCTGAAAACTTGCACACATATCCAAAATGACACTACGAACCTGCTCCAACTTTCGGAATTCAATTTCGACCCCAATAGCTTATTCTCCACTGCCGACCGAAAATCCCAAAAAATTCAATTTCGCCATTTCAAGCCTAATTCTACTCCGTACATCAAAACCACGTTCTGAACATACTCCTAAGTCCTAAATCACCTAAAGAAGCTATCTGAGTCATAAAATCTACATTATGAGGTCGTTTACCAATAAGTCAACTCCCAATTGACTTTCCCAACTATTAAGCCAATTCAAGAGACTAAGTGTCTCAATTCTCACACCGACCACTACGAACCCGAACCAAGCGACCCAACACATCATAATTAGGTTAAATAGCATAAGACAAAGTTGAAACAAAGGAAAAGGGGAAAATCTCACGGAACGACCGGCCGGGTCGTTACATTCTCCCCTACTTAAACATACGTTCGTCCTCGAATGTGCCCAGAGTTGTCCCTAAAATCTTCAAAATTGCCGTGAAACCTACCATGCACACACCGGGGTGATCCCACGTCACCCTATCCCATATAGGTCAAATAGCACAACACACTGGAAATTTCGAAATCCAACCTAACCCATAAACCTTAGAACCAAGTTTCCACTTCTAAAATAATTTACAAGATCAAAATTCCCCAACTATAAATTGAATAAGTCTGAATACGCTGTTTCAAGCCATATTCGTAGCCCAAGATGTAATCACATAATATACCGTATGACTCAAACACTCACAGCGATAACTCCTAATCACAATAGATGCTCAACACAAACCCAATAGCAGTACCTAACCTCTTATCAAACAATGGCTCGCTCTGACACTTTCATATACCGGCGATGATGAAAAAAACACGTAAAAACTAGCAATCATTCGTCTGATCCGCCAATCATGGGGCTCCCCCTTTCCCCGACAAGAACTATAGCAATTTCTAAGCCAACTTCTAATATCATTCTTCCAACCATGTTGTAGCCAACTCTGGTAGTATTCATTCTAGGCTCAATGACCTCTTCTCATCTAACATGACCCCTCTGATGACATGACGCATCAATACAATCCAAAGCCATAACCTGTGCTACTCGTGCACCCAGTAGCAACACCCCGTGAACTCAAATTATAGAAAAGATTCACACGAGAGGACTATCCTGCCATTAACAATTACCATCACAACACCATGCTATGATCCTGGCACACATCATAAAAATCAAAACACACGAATTTGACACCAAGGATCATACCTTCACATAACTCCGCTACAATGCGTGATCCCATCCAAATGCTGGTCCACAAGAAATACTTCAAGCCACCTTGCTCTAAATCAATAACCATGCACAATTCGACATCAAGTAATCAAAGTGCATTGCCATAACCACGGGGGAATTAGATGATACCATGCCACACAAATCATAAAGAACATAACCAATACGTCTCAATCCCACAATACCTAGTTACTTACCTTACTCAAATCCCGCTATAAAGCCCAAATAAATCCGCACCATATGTGCATATAACAAATAATCACCACTCCTCGCAACACCGAAGGGTAACTCATAGATCACTCCAGAATATGAATAAACTCAATGACAATCGAATGGTACGTCCCTAAACAATAGCAATTCGGAGTCAACAATTCTGACCCGATGCAGAACACATACCCATACTGGGCCTACCAATAACCATAAATCAACTCTGGTCACCCACAATAGATAAATAACTCTCTGAAGGTTCACAATGACTGAATCATGGCATTTACTAACATCTGACTAGCTTTGCTCGCATCCTCACAGTTTACAATCACAAAATAATCTATTTATTAGAACTCTCAGTCTTGAAGTCCATGAAGCACACAAATTACCATATCAGATCTCAACTCCACCGCTCGAATATATAACACATCTCTAATACTCAATCATTCCACGAGGGATACCCCTATAATTCTTTCGTGTCACCAAGCAACCTTGAATATCAGCAGTCGATCCAACCAGAGAGCGTCGCAATACCAATGAAGCACCCTTAACTCCACACATTTCCCTTTCTGAAATGTATACCCTCATCAAGCCACCCCATAGTGATATCTTCTACCTAGTCATCTGAAACTGCCAATGCTGCCTAATACTTTTTGACCTTCCTTCCAAAACTGAACTGTGACCTCACATATGCAAAATCTTAACTCTACACAACCTAACGAATACGCCATACCATCCTATGATAAATATGAGAACTTCATGATCCCTTCTGAGCCACAAGCACCTACGTACCCAACTAGCCAAGAACTTTCCATTTGATCCCATTTAGAAGCAAAAGCACTATACATCACTTGCACATCATGCCAGTAGAAAATATACATCTCTAATCATGGTAGAAACCATGAGGAACTATCTGAATCCCATTTGTACAACACTAAACCGTCAGGACTGAATCCTTATAACTCAACCAAGCTACGCAGGTTACTAAAACTCAATAGCATTGCTAAGAAACGCCTGTAAAAACTCATTGTCTCATAAACACCCAAAGAACTGATCATATCCCTTACCATGCCGATCCGACCTACTACAAAGCTGGCCTATTTATCCAAGTTCCTTCTGACTTACCTTCGAATTGATACTTATCCTAGACATAATACCGCAATTCTGAACCTAGACTCACCATACGAGACCCAAGCATAGGATTGTACAGTCTAAGGCTCGTAAGCCGCTGTACTCTCTCAAATATCCCCAAAAGTACAACATTCAGAATATTTACCCTGAGGAGACTTCCTGTGAATCTAAAGCCATTACCTTCACGTTCATGATATTGATATGTAGAATCCATGATAATGTAGAAATGTCACAAGACTTGACACCCTTCAACGTAAATCTCAGTTCTAGCCAAATACACACCTTGAGTATTCCCAATTGTTATGTATAACCTTGAATCCATCAGATCCATACTCGAGAGTCATCCACTCTACACAAATCCCGATTACACTAATCAAGCAGACAAGATGACCTGACCCCGTTTGCACACCAACATACGAGGAATTAATCCCCACACTTGAAACAACAAGCTTTCATGCACTGCACATACTACACTTTTTACAACTATAACTCAATCATTCAATAAACCTATCTACCCAGTACATTACAACCTGTATCGAAGAATTTCCATTACTCGAGTCATTCCCAAACTCCACCTCTGCAGGTCATAACTGATCCACCAATATACCTCGAGACGAAACCAACACAACACATAATCGTGCAATCAACTTATCATTAACAAACTCCCCCACTTGGCTCAAAGCCAACGATCAAGACAAATAATAACTCACAATGCCCATATGCTATCATTTCCACCATACTGTGGTGAGATTCAACTAAATCCTTCATAAGCTCATATGAAAAAAACCATCTAATATCCAAAATCGTATGCAAATCTCGAATTCATCATTGTAACAGTCAATGCAACCTCTCACAAGCGACCTAACTCCAATTGCAACATATATCAATTACTGATAAATGAGGACTTGCTATAAAACCACCTAAGGGTCACACAACCTCAGAACACCCCGTTGGAGATAACCCCGCATGTTTAGCCTTAACTGATATCATCTCTATACCCTTCCAAAAAATCATGACTATCACGAAATCACTATATCCTTCTCCATTAAAACACAAACAATGCCTATCCTCGAGGCATCAAGATACGCGACATAAGAACCTGAAGCCGATGGAAGAACTAACCTGGAGCTGTGGTCAAAAAAATATTGAGCTTCTCGAAGTTTTACCCCACACTGGTCTGACCACATGGATACCCCCACTAGACACCACGTGTCCCAAAATGCTACTGAACTGAGCCAAAATTCACACTTGGAGAACTTTGCATAGAGCTTCTCCTCCCTGAATCCTTATAATACCATCCTCAAATGTTGAGTATGCTACCCCTGGCTACGTGAGTACGCCAGACTGAGTTCATATTTTTCTATCAGAAAATAGTGTGAGAATAGTTGAAAAATACCCCTGAGGGTCTAAACAGATCGGCACAAGGCCCCAAACAAGGCTTACAACCCATAATAAAATATAAATCTAAAAAATACAGGATATCATATGATTTCAAATCAAACACGCGGCTTAATAGCCGCTACGGGACGGACCAAGTCACAATCCCTATCGGTGCACGCCCACACATTCATCATCTAGTATGGAAATTCGATAAAAAATAATAAAACTAAAATCCTTATTCTACCATGAGTCTATACATACAAAGTACATCAAAATCGAACCTCAAATGGCCCCTCAAATTCCCATTCAAAGGTCTCCAAATCATAATCCCTAATTCCCTAGTTTTTGGGTTCAACTCCCACTAATTTCAGGTTTAATTACTTAGAAATCAACATAGAATCAAGTACTGAGTTCCAAAATCTTACCTCCAGGTGTTTTCCTTCAATTCCCTCTTCAATCCCTCTCAAAAAGCTTCAAAACCGTTCAACAATGGGGAAAATGGGCTGAAATTTGCGAAGGCCACTATACAAATACTCTGCCCAGGTCCTTCTACGCGAATGCGGCAACCGCCTTGTGTTCGCGTAGGACAACTCAACAGCCTCTCCGCCTAACCCTTCGCAAATGCGCCTACTTCCATGCGAACGCGGAGCTTACCCAACATATACCTACGCGAACATGGACCCCACCTCGCGAACGTGTAGGCCAAAACACTGGGGTCCTCCAACAACCCACTATACTACGCGAATGCGACCCTTTGAGCGCGAACGCATAGTGCATCACCCCCAAACTTCCTCGTTCGCATACACACCTTCGCGAACGCAAAGCACACAAATCCCACTTACACAAATTTCTCTTCGCGAATGCGAGACCCCACCGCGAACACGAAGAGTATTTTTCTGCAACAAAAACACCAGAAAATCTGTTGTCTCCCAAATCCAAAAATCGATCCGTTAACAACCCGAAACTCACCCGAGGCCCTTGGGAACTCAACCAAACATACCAACACATCCCATAACCTTATTAAAACATAGTCGAGCCTTCGAAAAACCCAAAACACCAAAATCACATCGGATTCAAGCCTATGAACTTTGAGATTTATAAATTCCACCAATGATGTCGAAACCACCTGAAACACGTCTGATTGAACTAAAAACTTGTACACATATCAAAAATGACACTACGAACCTGCTCCAACTATCGGAATTCCATTCCGACCCCGGTATCCTACTCTTCACTGCCGATCGGAAATCGCCAAAAATTCAGTTTCGCCATTTCCAGCCTAATTCTACTCCGGACATCAAAATCACGTTCTGAACACACTCCTAAGTCCCAAATCACCTAACGAAGCTATCCGAGTCATAAAATCTACATTCTGAGGTCGTTTACCAATAAGTCAACTCCCAGTTGACTTTTTCAACTATTAAGCTAATTCAAAAGACTAAGTGTCTCAATTCTCACCACGACCACTCCGAACCTGAACCAACCGAATCAACACATCATAATTAAGTTAAATAACATAAGACAAAGCTGAAACAGAGGAAACGGGAAAAATCTCCTGGAACGACCGGTCGGGTCGTTACAACTGTTGAATTTGTTATTATTCACTTCTTGTTTTATTATACACTGCTTACGGGGTTCGGGCTTGGAAAAGCTTCCTTTTTAAATTCCATATTATAAATCCCCCGCCGTAGCCTCGTCACTACTTCGTCGAGGTTAGGCTCGGCACTTACCAATACATGGGGTCGGTTGTACTGATACTGCACTCCGCACTTCTTGTGCAGATCCAGGTACCGACCAGAGCTAGGTGAAAGTAGTAGCTAATATTATTCGCACGGAGACACGAGGTAGATCTGCTAGCGTCCGCATATTCCTGGAGTCTTTCCTTTATTATTTAGATTAATGTGTTATTTCATTCAAAACAAGGATATATTTCTTTCAGCTAAATACTTGTTGTATTCTTTAGTAGTTTGTGAATTGTGACCCAGACCCTAGGTAGTTATATAGTTAGTATTAGTTCATGGTTTTGTTTATTATTTTGAATATTATTCCTGATAGCATTTATTGGAAAGTATTAGATTTCGTATTTATTTTAAATTGTTCTATTATGTTTAAGTAAACTTTTAAAAGAAAAGGTTAGTTAAGTTCTAACATTGGCTTACCTAGCAAGTATGTTGTTCGGCGCCATCACGATCCCGAGGGTTTGGAATTTGGTTCGTGACAATACCGAAATAATCGAAAACCAAAACCGACCATGCACGCAAGTCATAATATATAATATGAAGCCACTCAAGACCTCAAACTACTGAACAGAACGCTAAAGCTCAAAATAACCGGTCAAATCGTTAAAATGCTCACTTTCAACAGTCAACAACAACAATAACATCAGAATAATGGCATATAAGAAAGTAGCTTGAATAATAACATGCCCAACTCTAACACAACAAGAGGATAAATAGGCATGATTTTCAGGTTTATCAATCAAGGCAACAACTTTTCCATAAAATTCACTTGGACATGAATTTATCAAAATAAATTGTGAGTTCAAGCTCTAAACACAAAGGACCCATTTGGATATAGATTCTTAAATATATTTTTAAAAAGCTGATTTGGGTGAAATTTGATTTAAAATTAAAAAGGTGTTTGGACATGAATTTATGGGCAAACTTTGACATGTTAAAGAGTCCTTTTTTAGCTAATATACCCAAATGGTCATGATTTGTCCCAAAAAGAGGTCTTAACCTATATTTGAGATTTGAAGTTTTGGTTTCCAAAATCTGCAAAAAAAACTACATTGATTCGATAAAAAACCACATATTTGAAAAAATAATTGAAACAAAAACTTCCAAAACTTATGTAACGACCCGAGAGAATTTTTGAGTACTATCCCTTATTTTATTTTTCTAATAGCTTTATTTGATGTTGTATGACTTGCGTGAGTGGTCTGTGTTGTTTTACGGAAAGACTTTACGTGAATTTTTTTAAAACATTCTGATTTTTGGCTTTGAAAAATAATTTGAGTTGACCACGGTCAATGTTCTTGCTAAACGATCTCGGATTAGTGTTTTGACAATTTCGGTCGGTTGATGGTAAACAATCTCGGATTAGAGGTTATTTTGATGATTTGAGGTAACAAGCGAGTTTATATGATATTGTTACACTTGTTTGCATGGTTAACTTGGATCACGGGGGCTCAGATGAGTTTTTTATTGGTTTCGAATTATTTTTGGCCTTGTGTGACTGCTAGTATTTCTTAAGGTGTCTCATTCCTTCGCGATCACGAAGTCAGTCTCGCGACCGCGAAAGTGAACTGTGGGACTGGGGATGGTTGTTCTACACTAAAGCGAGGGTAGGCTTGCGAACGCGAAGTCTTGGGGGGATTGACCTTCGCGAATAGGGCAGACCCTACATGAACACGCAGTATTGGGGATAACATGGGGAAGGCAGATGGTCTTCATCGTGAACGCGAACCCTGCGATGCAAATATGAAGGCTTAGATGAGGAATAGCCTTAACGATCGCGATGGAGACTTTGCGAATGCGATGGCGACTTCACGAACGCGTAGGCCAATGCTCCTATGTGCTTTGCGAACGTGGAAGGTTCTTGGTGAACGAAAAGAACACCCGACCGCCGGTTAAATGAAATCTGAAAGTCAGGATTGTTCTTGTTCTCCATTTTTGAAAACTAGTTCTCGGACTAGAGAGATGTTTATCCTAACTTCATTGGTTACTACTTTTTATCTAGTTTTGATATATTTCCATAATCACCCATTGATTTTAACCTTTAATCTATGAATTTCATGGTTGAAATTAGGGGATTTGGATAATATTTAGGGGGTTTGTAATGTCACACCCCAAAACCGAGGGACGGGACCGGCGCCTAACCGAGTGACCCATTCAAGCAATCCTGATTAGCCTTTCCTACCCGACTCGTTTCTCCCCCGTGTTTATAGCATACATTATTTGCATGAGGTAGCAAGAGGTAACTCAAAAGCATATATATATTCATAACATTAAGTCAATTTTCCTCTTTCACCGTTACCAACATTAGATCTTCTAAACATACATACTAATTACAATATTCACGATATAGAATCACGGTTACGATTAAATCCAACAACTACCCAAAATATATATATATAT
>ML266336.1:0-99885 GCA_005239495.1 Nicotiana undulata | reverse complement strand
GGAATCGCGATTACGATTAAATACAACAACTACCCAAAATATATATATATATATATATATATATATATATACAACCCACATAAGTGTCTACGGAGCCTCTAAGAGTTCGGATAAATATACATAGACCTGCCGGCGACAAGGCCCCAGCTATACCTCAAAAGAGACAACATGTACAAAAGAGATCAATATGTATCTACACACGGCCCTGGGAGGAAATGGGGCTCATTAGAACTGCTGAAAGAGGAGGAGAAAACACCTCTATCGACGATCGGCGCTACCTGCTACAGAACCACCTAAATCCATTTAAAAAGATGTAGCGCCCCCGCCAAAAGGGATGTTAGTACCATTGAATAGTACTAGTATGTATGAACAAACTCCACTCTAGACAGGATAAACATCAATAGGCAATGATACAAATAGAGACATCATTTAACAATTCACCGAAGTAGGGGAAAACACAAATAAGAGTCACCATGTATTTTATCCCATTTTGCCATCTTTTGGTTAATGATCTTTTAAGTTCAAGTGTTATTATTATTATTATTATTACTATACCACCGTGTCGTTATCACACGGAGTCCGGTCTTGGCTCGATCGACTAAGCCATCCTAGGTGAGGAACCAAATACATCATAACTCATATCATCACCGTGACATTTTCACACGGAGTCCAGTATCTCACCGACGGGGCAATCTCAACTGAAACAGTGAGGCAATAACCAATATCATATCTCAGTCCAAATATCGCCATGTGTACGGCATGGAGTCCGATCCCGACCCGATCGGCTAGGCCATCTCACCCCAGGACATCACCCATCATTTCTTTGATCTTTTAGTTTACTTTTATCATTTTCCATCTTTTGATTCACATATCATATCATTTCACTCTTGTGATTCATATTTCATATCATTTCAATCCTTTCATTCATATTTCATATCAATTCAATCTTTTGATTCACATTTCATATCAATTCAATCTTTTGATTCACATTTTATATCAATTCAATCTTTTGATTCACATCTCATTCAATCTTACACATATACCACACCCATCACATGAGAGGATTAGCACACATAGTAAAGGAAGGAGCATAATGGTCACAATTCATACTTTCAATTAGCATAACAACATGGTAGTAACATGGAACGGCATAGAAGCAAGAATTTCTCAACTTGACACATAAGACACATAAATTCCATAGATATTCAAATAAGATAATCATACCCGGAAAGTGAACACCAATAGTTTATCCTATGAAGATTAGAGTTAGCCATACATACCTCGATTTGGGATTTTTCCTTAATTTCTACCACAAACACCAGACCTTCTAGCACCTTCAATCTAGTTCACAATGTGGCACAATTGATTTTAGAATTAGGAATAATGATCATGTCTTGAACTCACATGAGCGTTTTATCAAACACTAGGTGTTCCTTTAGATTGAATGGCCTCTTGTTAGTGAAAGATTACTCTAAACCATTTCCCCTCACTAGATTATGACTAGTTGGTTACATGCATGCAAGATTCCTACCCCCATCTTCATGAACTCACCTAACCATGTTTCATTTTAACAATAATCTGGAAATTAAGGTTGGTGGGGTAGAAGCTTACCTCTTGTGGTGAAGAAAATGGTGTCCTACTCGATCAATTCCAGGCCTGAGTAGTGGTGGTGGATCAAATTGATGAAGTTGGGACTCTCTCTCACTAGAACACACTCTCTCCTCTATTTTTTTATCAGACAATAGTTAAAATTATGAGGGATGGGTGTTATATTAGGCTGGGGGTCGGGTTTTAAAAATTAAGAAATAGGAGCCCCAATGCAGGTTTGCGGTCCGGAATGCGACCGCATTCCGATTATGCGGTCCGAAAACCTGCCGCATTATTGGCCTTTAGCTGGGCCAAAAAGAAAAAGGAACTGCCTAGGTATGCGGCAACTATGCGGTCCGCATACCTGTTATGCGATCGCATAGTGCGCCGCATGATTTCCTCCGCAAAAACTCAGGTGCAATAAGCGAAAACTATGCGGCCCGCATACATGATATGCGATCGCATTTTGGGACGCATAACTGTCCTCAAAATGGAAAACAATTTGTCCAACTATGCGACCACTATGCGGTCTGCATACTCGATATGTGATTGCATAGTGGACCGCAGATTCGCACAAACTTGAAAATTTCTATTCTCTAAGTCCTGGGTACTTTTCACTCCAAAATGGTTCGATTTAAGAACTTCTATAGTTATATCAACATGGGGATCTGTCCGGCATTGTTTCTAGTTAAGAATTCTACGGGTCTTTACATCCTCCCCCACTTAAAATCATTCGTCCTCGAATGAGGATCGGGGTATTACTTGGGTTTGAAAATATTATATGCCAACCCCTAAATTTTCACTAACTCCGGTTTTTCCTAAAGAGTTCACCAGAGTTTCCTTTATAATTAGACTTATCCACCTGTCAGAAATCCCCCGAAACACACTTCAATGAATTCCACATAATTCAGTTACTTCAACAAATTCCACATAATTCAGTTACTTCAACAAATTCCACATAATTCAGTTAACAAAATAACACACAAATGTAGCACCAATTAAGGATTCATAAGAGAACGGGAATTAGGGGGTGGGGTGGATCTACACAATATGTCATGTAATGCAATTATGTAGAGATAATCAACTTCATAAACGACTACCTGACTTATTCAAACAAATGGGGGTACTTCTTTTTCATTTCATTCTCCGTTTCCCACGTGGCTTCCTCGACTTGTTGATTCCGCCATAATACTTTAACCGATGCAATTTCCTTGTTTCTCAACTTACGAACCTGCCTATCCAAAATAGCAACCGGAACTTCTTCATACGACAACTCTTCATTAACTTCAACGGTCTCAATCGGCACGATGGCAGACGGGTCTCTAATCACTTTCTTTAACATGGACACATGAAACACCGGGTGTACCAATGACATTTCAGCGGGCAAATCCAGCCTATATGCCACATGTCCTATCCTCTGAGTGACCCTATACGACCCGACATACCTTGGGCTCAATTTTCCCTTCTTTCCAAACCGCATGACCCCCTTCAAGGGAGATACCTTTAAGAATACCCAATCATTTACTTGGAACTCCAAATCCCTGTGACGAACGTCCAAATAGGATTTCTGACAGCTCTGAGAAGTTTTCAACCGTTACTTTATGATTCCAACCTTCTCCATAGCTTGGTGCACAATATCCAGTCCCAACAGTTCGGCCTCTCCAACCTCGAACCACCCAATCGGAGACCTACACCTCCTACCGTACAAAGCCTCAAACAGAGTGCCATGGAGCCTGACTATTTATTTGATATACAACTGAGCATATTGTTCTGCAGTGTCGGTGGACTTGACTGGCAAGAAATGTGCTGACTTCGTTAGCCGATCCACTATTACCCAAATTGAGTCAAACTTGCGCGGAGTGCGGGGTAACCCTACCACAAAATCCACATTGATTATCTCCCATTTCCACATTGGTATTTCTATAAGCTGCACCAACCCACCGGGCGTCTGATGCTCGGCTTTCACTTGCTGACAGTTCGGGCACTTAGCCACAAAGTCCGCCACACCTATCTTTATGCTATTCCACCAATAAACTTCCTTGAGATTGTGATACATTTTTGTATAACCTGGGTGTACGGAATATCTAGAATTGTGAGCCTCTACCATGATCCTCTCTCGAAGGTCATCCACATCCGGAACACATAATCTCCCTTGGCACCGCAAAACACCGTCATCCTTGCTAAGTGAAAAGGTTGTGGTCCTGTTAGTACGAATTGCCTCTCTTAGCCGTGCCATTGCCGGATCATTGAATTGTTTTTCCTTAACTTCTGCCACAAGCAAAGATTCAGCTCCGTTATGTACCACAACATTCCCTTCGTCTGAGGCCGTAAGACAAACCCCTAGATTGGCCAACTGGTAAATGAGCCAAAGACCTCTGACCTGCTTCTAATTGAGCCAAACTACCCATGGATTTCCGACTAAGAGCGTCTTCCACCACATTCACTTTCTCTGGATGGTACAAGATATTCATATCATAATCTTTGAGCAATTCCAACCATCTCCGCTGCCTTAAGTTTAATCTTTCTGTTTGAATAGATACTAGAGGCTCTTGTGGTCTGTAAACACGTCCACATGGACCCCATAAAGATAGTGCCGCCGGATTTTCAATGCAAAGACAACTGCTTCAAGCTCCAAATCATGCGCCGGATAATTCTTTTCGTGATTTTTAAGCTGCCTCGAAGCATAAGCTATAACCTTACCGCATTGCATTAACACACACCCCAGACCAACCCTTGAAGCATCACAATACACCACAAACCCCTTTGTACCCTCTGGCAAGGTCAACACCGGCGCCGAAGTCAATCTTGATTTCAATTCTTGGAAACTCATTTAACAAGCATCGGACCATTGGAACTTGACCACTTTCTGCGTCAGCTTAGTCAATTGGGAGGCGAGAGTAGAGAATACTTCCACGAACCTCCGATAATATCCAGCTAAACCCAAGAAACTGTGAATCTCTGTTGGGGTCGTTGGTCTAGTCCAATCTTTTACAGCTGCAATCTTTTGGGGATCAACCTGAATCCCTTCCCTAGAGACAACATGGCCCAAAAAGGTAACTGGTTCTAGCCAAAATTTGCATTTTGAGAACTTTGCATACAATTGGTGCTGATGAAGAGTCTGCAGAGCTGCCCTGAGGTGATTAACATGATCTTCATGACTTTCTGAATAAACAAGGATATCGTCGATGAAGACTATCACAAAAGAGTCAAGAAATGGCTTGAAGACCCGATTCATAAGGTCCATGAAAGTTGTTGGGGCGTTGGTTATCCCAGAAGACATAACCAAGAATTCAAAATGCCCATACCGAGTCCTGAAGGCGGTCATAGGAATATTTTGCCCCCTGATTTTTAGTTAGCGATACCCGGACCGCAAATCAATCTTTGAGAAGAACCTAACACCTTGCAATTGGCCGAACAAATCATCTATCCGAGGCAATGGGTATTTGTTTTTTATTGTGACCTTGTTGAGCTACCGTTAGTCAATACACATTCGCAGTGATCCATCTTTCTTTCTGACAAAATGAACTGGTGCGCCCCAAGGCGACACACTTGGCCGAATGAAACCCTTTTCTAGAAGATCTTTCAACTGCTCCTTTAACTCCCTCAATTCCGCTGGCGCCATCCTGTAGGGTGGAATAGATATTGGCTGCGTGTCTAGCAATACATTAATCCCGAAATCGATCTCCCTATATGGTGGAATCCTAGGAGGCTCATCTGGAAAAATATCAAAGAATTCATTCACAATAGACACGAACTCGGGAGCAGGCACTACAGAAGTGGTGTCCGCAACCCGAACCAAATGGTTGATACACCCCTTTCTGATCATTTTTTAGGCCTTAAGGTAGGAAATAAACCTACCCCTTGTCACGATATTATTCCCCTCCCGCTCAATAGCTGGTTCATTAGGAAACTCGAGCCTCATAATTCTGGTTCGGCAGTCGAGTTTAGCAAAACATGAATAGAGCCAATACATCCCCATTATTACATCAAAATCAACCATCCCTAGCTCAATAAGATCGGACGTGGTATCCCTACCACACACCGTGACAACACAATTCCTATAGACTCGCGTGGACGTAATAGATTCACCAACCGGAGTCGACACTGAGAACGACTCATGAAGCTGTTCTGGTTCTATCCCAAAACTTGAAGCAATAAAAGGAGTAACATATGACAAGGAAAACCCGGGATCAATAAGGGCATACACATCATGAGATTGAGCAGTCAGAATACCTGTGACGATATCTGGGGAAGCTTCTGCACTCTGACGACCACTCAGGTCATAGAACCGGCTGGGTCATCCCCAACCTCGTGCACCACCGCTAGATGCACCACGCCCTACTGGTGCTGGAGGGCCTCGGGCTGGAGGGCGTGTTGAGGATATAGCAGCTGAAGAACTGGATGGATGGGCGATGCCCCAACCTGCTCCCTGGCTGGAAGAACGACAGTCTCTCTAAATATGGCCTCTCCTCCCATACCCATAACATAATGGCATGTTCAGGTGGCATAGCCCCGAATCCCACTTCCCACACTTAGGATAGAGGGTCCTCTACTGCTGCTGAAAACTCCCTCGTGATCGACCCTGATGGTGGAACCTGCTGCTACCTGGACCGGGCCCAAAGCGACCTCCATGCTGATGATTGTGCCCTGATGGCAGAGCACTAGCTGAAGACTGGGCATAAGACTGGGATGACCCTAATGACCCTCCCCCGAGGACTGGTCTCCCACTTTCAAATGAACCCCCAGGGTTGCCCGCTGACCGGGCCCTACTACCACCTTCTCGATCCATCCTTAGTTTCAACTTCTGAGCCTCTATAGGCTAGGAGAATTCCAAAATCTTCCCATAGTTCATGTCAGAATGTAGAGCAGCTAAGGAAGCTTCATTAACAACAAAGTGACCAAGGCCCTGCACAAACCGGCGAACTCGGGCCTCCGTGGTCAGCATCATATGAACAACATACTTGGACAGGCGCACGAATTCCATATGATATTCCCACATTACTTTGCTTGAGGACCTCAAACTCTGATGCTCGGGCTTCCCTAATCTCGGCGGGCAAGAAATGATCAATGAAGGCCTCTGCAAACTCACTCCACCTCGCTGGAGGGCTCCCCTCCTCACGGGAATCCTCCCACATCTCGAACCAAGAATATGCCGCTCCCTTCAAGAGATAGGAGGCCAACTCTACTCCCTCTGTCTTAGTAGCACGCATGACTCGGAGTGTCTTGTACATCTCATCGATGAAATCCTAAGGATCAGCCTTGGGGTCAGTAACTGTGAACTCTGGAGGGGCTAGCTGAAGAAATCGGTTAACCCTGGAACCTGAGGAATCCCTTTGCTCGCTAGAGTATGTGGGGACAACATTTGATCTCTGGGCCTAAGAGGCCACCAATTGCGTCAACATATGAATAGCTCCCCTAAGGTCCTCCTCATAAATATCGGGACCGGAAGCTGGGGCTGGAGGAGGATCAGGAATATAAGCGGGAGGGATTGTAGCACCCTCCGCTGGAGCAGGAATTGGAATGGTTTGCCTGGAGTGGAGGAGTCAGGCTGATTCATGGTCGGGGAATCATTCTCACCCGCACCATCAGATTGGGAATTTATGGCCACTCCTGAGGTGGCATTAGCCTCTGAGCCGAGTTGAGATTTCTTCCTAGGTGCCATTTACTGAAATTTGAAACAATGCACGAGTTAGAGAGCAACAACCTCACCTTTCACTCCATCGCACGATACAGAATAACAATGAAGGGTAGTATTCCTAAATGTCCAAGAAGCCCCCTAATTATAGATGTGGTCGACAACACACTGATAAGAAGGGCTCTACTAGATACGACTTCGAGACATCCTAGGACACTTTTAAAACCTTAGGCTCAGATACCAAGTTTGTCACGCCCCAAAACCGAGGGACGGGACCAACGCCTAACCAAGAGACCCGGTCAAGCAAGCCTGATTAGCCTTTCCTACCCGACTCGTTTCTTCCCCGTGTTTATAGCATACATTATTTACATGAGGTAGCAAGAGGTAACTCAAAAGAAATATATATATATATATATATAACATTAAGTCCATTTTCCTCTTTCACCGTTACCAATGTTAGATTTTCTAAACATACATACTAATTACAATATTCACGATACGAAATTACGATTCCGATTAACCAACAACTACCTAAAAAAAAAATATATATATATATATATATATATATATATATATAACCCACATAAGTGTCTATGAAGCCTCTAAGAGTTCGGAGAAATATACATAGACCTGCCGGCGACAAGGCCCCGGCTATACCTTAAAAGGGAAAATATGTACAAAAGAGATCAATATGTATCTACACACGGCCCTGGGAGGAAATGGGGCTCACCAGAACTGCTAAAAGAAGGAGGAGAAAGCACCTTTATCGACGATCGGCGCTACCTGCTACAGAACCACCTACATCCATATAAAAAGATTTAGCTCCCTCGGCAAAAGGGACGTTAGTACCATTGAATAGTACTAGTATGCATGAACAAACTCTACTCTACACAGGATAAACATCAACAGGCAATGATACAAATAGAGACATCATTTAACAATTCACCGAAGTAGGGGAAAACACAAATAAGAGTCACCATGTATCTTATCCCATTTTTCCATCTTTTGGTTAATGATCTTTTAAGTTCAAGTGTTATTATTATTATTACTATACACCCGTGTCGTTGTCACACGGAGTCTAGTTTCGGCCCGATCGACTAAGCCATCCTAGGTGAGGCACAAACAACATCATAACTCATATCATCACCGTGACATTTTCACAAGGAGTCCGGTGTCTCACCGGAGGGGCCATCTCAACTGAAACAGTGAGGCAATAATCAATATCATATCTCAGTCCGAATGTCTCCACGTGTACGGCATAGAGTCCGATCCCGGCCCGATCGACTAGGCCATCTCACCCTAGCACATCACCCATCATTTCTTTGATCTTTTTGTTTACTTTTATCATTTTCCATATTTTGATTCACATATCATATCATTTCACTCTTGTGATTCATATTTCATATCATTTCAATCCTTTGATCCATATTTCATATCAATTTAATATTTTGATTCACATATCATATCATTTCACTCTTGTGATTCATATTTCATATCATTTCAATCCTTTGATCCATATTTCATATCAATTTAATCTTTTGATTCACATTGCATATCAATTCAGTCTTTTGATTCACATTGCATATCAATTCAATCTTTTGATTCACATATCATTCAATCTTAAACATATACCACACCCATCACATAAGAGGATTAGCACACATAGTAAAGGAAGGAGCATAATGGTCACAATTCATACTTTCAATTAGCATAACAACATGGTAGTAACATGGAACGGCATAGAAGCAAGAATTTCTCAACTTGACACATAAGACACATAAATTCCATAGATATTCAAATAAGATAATCATACCCGGAAAGTAAACACCAATAGGTTTATCCTATGAATATTAGAGTTAGCCATACATACCTCGATTTGGGATTTTTCCTTAATTTCTACCACAAACACCGGACCTTCTAGCACCTTCAATATAGTTCACAATGTGGCACAATTGAACTTAGAATTAGGAATAATGATGATGTCTTGAACTCACATGAGCGTTTTATCAAACACTAGGTGTTCCTTTAGATTGAATGGCCTCTTTTTAGTGAAAGATTACTCTAAACCATTTCCCCTCACTAGATTATGACTAGTTGGTTACATGCATGCAAGATTCCTACCCATATCTTCATGAACTCACCTAACCATGTTTCATTTTAACAATAATCTGGAAATTAAGGTTGGTGGGGTAGAAGCTTACCTCTTGTGGTGAAGAAAATGGTGTCCTACTCGATCAATTCAAGGCCTGAGTAGTGGTGGTGGATCAAATTGATGAAGTTGGGACTCTCTCTCACTAGAACACACTCTCTCCTCTATTTATTTTATCATAAAATAGTTAAAATTATGAGGGATGGGTGTTATATTAGGCTGGGGGTTTGGTTTTAAAAATTAGGAAATAGGAGCCCCGATGCAGGTTTGCTGTCTGAAAACCTTCCGCATTATTGGCCTTTAGTTGGGCAAAAAAGAAAAAGGAACTGCCCAGGTATGCGGAAACTATGTGGTCCGCATACCTGTTATACGATCGCATAGTGCGCCGCATGATTCCCTTCGCAAAAACTCAGGTGCAATAAGCGACAACTATGCAGCCCGCATACATGATATGCGATCGCATTTTGGGCCGCATAGCTGTCCTCAAAATGAACAGCAATTTGTTCAACTATGCGACCATTATGCGGTCCGCATACTCGATATGCGATTGCATAGTGGACTGCAGATTCGCACAAACTTGAAAAATTCTATCCTCTAAGTCCTGGGGTACTTTTCACTCCAAAATGGTCCGATTTAAGAATTTCTATAGTTATATCAACACGGGGATCTGTCCGGGCATCGTTTCTAGTTAAGAATTCAATGAGTCTTTACATGTAAATTGAGATATAGACCTCAAATTGAGGTCAAGCTTTGAACAAATCACATAATCGGGCTCGGGAGTAAATGGGTAATCATGATTTGGTCAGAGTCTCGAGGTTTTGTCCAAGCAAGCCCCGAGTTGACTTTTGTTGACCTTTTCAATTTCATTAAAGATTTAATCTTTTTCACTCGTGGGTAGTTTCCAAAGTTTTTTTTGAATTGTTTGAGCTATATTTGGCTAGATTTGATTGGTTTGGAGGCTTATTCTAAAGGGTAAGTCGTGATTGATTATTGACTTGTTTCCGAAAAGAGGAAAGGGTCGTGGTTAACCTTGACCTTGAGAAATTAGGACGTGATTGGTCTAGTTTCTACTTGATCTATGTTTGGGGAAGGCGTATATTCAAGGTGACGAGTGTATAAACATAGTAATAAGTTAAGCATGTGGGTTGAGATATTTATTTGTTGTCTTCAATTATTTCATGCCTTCCTCTTATCCATGTTCTTGTTAAAAACTTTAATTGTTACTTGCCTTTGTTAAATGCATTCCTTTATTCCTTACATGCCTAAATTTGCTATTTATTTCCATGTATCTCTGCCTTTATTTATTGAGTTCCCTTATTTTCTTTATGAATTTTTGTGTTGTTAGATAGCTACGTTTATCCGCTTTATGTCTTTAGCCGTAGTTACTTCGTACATTTATTTTAATATTGTGTGGGACCGGGTTGCATGCCACAACAGATATTGGTATTATTGTGCGGGATCGAGTTGCATGTCGCAATAGATATTTGTATATTGTGTGGGATAGGATTGCATGCCGCAACAGATATTGTTTTATACTCGTGTTGTACTGTAATTGAGCATATGTGATATTTTGGGGCCCTATGTTATGTATTTTTTGTTCCTGTTTTTTTGTATAGTTAGTGCCTTGTTATAGCCTCGTCACTACTTCATTGAGGTTAGGCTCGACACTTACGGTGTACATGGGGTTGGTTGTACTCATACTACACTTTTGCACTTTTTGTGCAAAATCTGGTGTTGGTCCTAGAAGTGGTTAGTGGAGGCTCGCTCAGGCTTTCTTACACGAAGACTTGAGGTAGAGCTACACACCGTTCACAGACCCTGAAGTCCCCCTTCTTATTCTTGCACTGTTATTCATAAAGACATTTGTATTTTTATTTTAGATGTTAGTTGTCTTATTTTGTTTTAGTAGCATAAGTACTTGTGACACCAGATTCTCGGATTTGACTAGACGGCGTATTGGGCAGTATTATATCTTTTTTGAAGTACTATAGTTTTATTACTTAATTAAATATTTAAAAAAATTATAAATGCATAATGTGAAGCTAATGTTGGCTTGCCTAGCAAGTGAACGTTACGGCTCTGCGATTGGGATTTCGCATCATGACAATTTTGTATCAGAACACTAGGTTGCCTAGGACTTACGAGTCATGAGCAAGCTTAGTAGAGTATGTAGGATCGGTACAGAGACGTATGTACTATCCTCTAGGTTCTATAGGGACTTAGGAAATTTTCACTTATTTCTTTCTCTATCATGCGATTTTATTCTACAATTGAGTTTGAATAATTCTATTCTTGTTCTCACACAGATGGTGAGGACATGCACATCATCTACCACTGATCAGGAGCCAGAGCCCTAGGTTGCAGCCACTACCCGGGGTAGGGGCCAAGGCCAAGGTAGGTCAGAGGTAGGGGCAGAGCTCATCCTAGAGAACACGCAACAAAACCTATTGGAGAGCCTCATATCAAGCAGGACGAGGAGAACCCTGTTCCTGCCGTGCTAGTTGGAGCTGCTCAGGTCCTAGAGGGATTTATTTCCACTCCCGTACGTCAGGATGCTTTAGTTCGCCTGATCAACCTTATGGAGAGTGTGACCCAGGATGAAGTATTTTCTATGGCACTAGTTGTCTGTGTGGCTGGGGAGGAGCCTGGACTCTCACTATTCTCACTTCAGAACAGATGGCTCATGGCTATCAGACTCCTACAGTTCCAGCAGTTAGAGTAGTTCAGCATGTCATTGCTACACAGCACAGAGAGGGACCCGCTATGTCGTCAAAGGGGTTGAAGATATTGGAGAAGTTCACCAAGCTATTTCCTATTAGATTAAGTGGTACACCTTCTTAGGACCTATATGATTTCATAGACCGCTGCCACGAGGTACTGCACAACATGGATATAGTGGAGTCTAATGAAGTTGACTTCACGTTATTTTAGATGCATGGCTCTGCAAAGTGGTGGTGCATGAGTATGTTCGAAGCAGACTAGCAGGTTCACCTCCACTCACTTGGGATCAGTTCTCACAACTATTTTGCAGAAGTTCATCCCCTTCACACTGATAGAGGATACTGTAGCTAGTTTGAGCGCCTCCAATAAGGTAGTATGATTATTACTCGGTACGAGACTAGATTTGTATATTTATCCTCCATGGAGTTGTCTTGATCCCTACTGAGATGGAGAGGGTAAGGAGATTTATTAATGTCCTTACTTATTGTATCACACTATAGATGGCCAGAGTGGTTGCGGATGATATTTCTTTCAGTCGGGTTGTAGAGATTGCTAGACGAATCAAGATGATTCGTGGTCGTAGTAGAGAGGTGGCATCTGAGAAGAAGCCTCGTCATTTCAGTGGTTTCTGTGGTTCCTCATCTGGAGGTAGAGATTCATTTAGTAGAGGCCATCTTATCAGACTAGTTTAGTTAGCACTTGCAGAATGTAAAGCAAGTAGAGTTCCAATGTCTAGCCTTGGCTTTCAGCTGGCTAGACAAACAGTTAGCACAAGTAGCTGAGAGAGAAGAGATAGTTTGAGTGTGTCTGAACTAATTGTTCGTCTTTTGAGAGGTAAAATAAGAGTGTATATATAGCACTTTTAGGAGTAGAGCAAATAAGGTAATAGGAATCAGAAATCAGTCAATTAGGGCAATCTAGGGTCAAAGAATCCAATCACATAAAGGGTTTGAAATAGACCCCTTTAATTAGGGGTAATTTATCAAACGGTAATAACAAAGGTTTAATTAAGGCAAGAATCCAAATCATACCAAATAAAGGAATCAGTAAGAATACAAAATTATACGGGCAATCAAATAAGGAAGAGATGACCAATTGAAGTCATAAACAAGGAAACAAATAAATCTATGCATACGAATCTTTAACAGAGTAAAGCAATCAGAAAAACTTTCAAAAGAACACTAATTTCCGGAAAGAAATACTCAACTTTCATAAATATAAATTAGACTAAGTAAGACCTCACAAAAATATAGAAATTAGCCAGAAAACAGGTTTGAACCCTAACAGAGGTTAATTAGGGTAAAACCACTAAAATACTAGATTTAATCAAGGAAAAATGTTTAAGTCCAAAAGATAAAGCGAACTAACACAACTGGTAACATAGAAAGACCCAAAATCGAAGCAAAGATTGGAAAAATCAGTATATCACATAGAATCAACTAGGGTTTGAATATTCTTGCAAAGATCAGTCAAAACGATGAAGAAACAAATAACTAAACATTGAGAACTCATAAGGATCTTTGAAAAACAGTTTGGGATGAACCCTAGCTTAGGAAGAGTGATAAAAAGTCAGAACAGTCAATTAAACCAGAAATCTTTAAAAGGAAAACATGTAATAGTGCTCGATTCATCCCAGATCTATATGGATCTGAGAAGGATCGATAGTAACAGACTAGGGTTTTTAGAAAATTAGTGGAGATGAGAGAATAGGTCAAGAATCCATAGATTCGTAAAAACAAATAAGGAGAAATTCTTACTCACAAACGGAAAATGGCCTGAGACAGGCTGATAAACCAAGTTTTAAACCAGAACTATTTGGGTTCCTTAAGATCTTCTCAAGGATCCAAGAAATCAAAGAACCATGGCGTGTGGAAGACCAGGTCTAGCCGGAAAAGGTATAGGAACCATAGAGATGAGATATACATCGGTAACGATGTTTAGAATTAGGGTTAGGTTGAGAGAGTTGAGAGAAGAGGGAGATGATAACGGCGGATGAGGGAGAGAATGAGANGGGGGGGGGGGGGGTAGGTTAGGTTTAATTATGGAAGGGGATTTGTGGACCGTTGTGGGCCGGGAAGGTGCAGCTTTGGGCCTAAGGGGATTTGGGCCAATTTTTAAAAGTGTTTTGGGCTGGTCTTTTGGGTTAAGTTTGTAAACAAAAGGGGCTATTTATTAAATACCTATATAATTAATAAAAAGTAATTTATAAAATAGTTAACAAATTATAAAATATAATTTTCATGCATATAAATATTTTAAAATAATTACTCAATATTTTAAAAATATAATGAGCCATTTTCTGAAAAATAATGCAATAACGTATGCATGGGCTATAATTGCAAAGTTATTGCAATTGTGACCAAAAAGTTTAAATCCAGCCATTTGTGAAATAATTTGAACTTAACATGACTATAAATAGCAAAATTAAATCATGAAATCTTATAAAGTCATTTGTGATGCTATTTGTAATTGTTTATACGAATAAAATACTGGGATAAATTAGTTTTAAAATGTAGAAATTATGAAAAAATATCAATTGATGCTAATGCATAGTTTTAAAGGTATACATACATTTAAAAAATATTATAGGGAGAAATTAGTATCAACTGCCCCTCTTTACCCGGGAAGGATGAAGAGTTGTGGGGTAAAGATATGATGGCCAATTTTGACCGAGCGAGATGTTTTGAGAGATTTAGGACGCACTCTGGTTTCTGAGCTGCCTACATATCCCTAGTTTTACAGGAATCAGGCGGTGTGTAGTTTTGGATTCATCGACGGAATATACCAATGAAATCATCACAAGAACGGACACGAGATTTCGGGATAGGTGAAAGAATGGTTATGGTGAGCGGTCAGGTTTGAGATAGTTGAAGGAATCGGAGCGGGATTACTCTTTTTGGGATAACGGTTGCTTATTGAGTCACCTACAAATAAAGAGATGCTACGAGCATATATTTGTGAAGAAATTTAAACATGATGCAGATTCCCTTTAGACCATGAGAATTGTCTTTGGATGGTTGAGGATGGAGACAGAGCTTAGTCTCATGCAAGATGCGGGACAAGGCTTAGTCCCGTGCAAATGAAGGTAGAGCTTAGCCTTATGCAAGTATGGAGGCAGGTCTTAGCCTCATGCAAGTATGGAGGTAGAGCTTAACCTCATGCAAGATGGAGACATAGCTTAGTCTCATGCAATATGCGGGACATGTCTTAGTCCCATGCAAATGAAGGCAGAGCTTAGCCTTATGCAGATATGGAGGCAGGGCTTAGCCTCATGCAAGTACAGAGGTAGAGCTTAACCTCATGCAAGATGCGGGACAATTCTTAGTACAATGCAAGAAAATGAATAAATAATAGATGATAACAAGGTTTTCTTAGCTGGTAGTAGATTTTAGTATTGCGGTTGTTATGAAGATTGTGACTTCGAGGCATGTATATTCATCGTTCCTGCAACCAAACAAAAATTGTGAGTTCTGTAAAAGGGGAGGTCGGTTCATGCCTTTGTCGGCTTTGCTTGACTTGCTTCGCTTGGTCTGAAGATCATGTTCAAATTGTTTGGGGTAGCATTAGCTAAACAAAGTTATTTCACAAGAAATCATGCATAGTTTTCAAAGACGTGGTAAAAATATCTTAAGAAATGGTTAGATGAACCAATGACCATGACACGATCCGAGACATTGCGACTTCTCTTACAATAGAATTTTGAGGGTCGTCCTCAAAATTCTGCCCCAATTAGATGGATAGACATCTATGACTGCTGTACATGCTACGATCGGCTGAACTTGCTTCAGAATTTTAAGGGTCTTCCTCAAAATTCTGCCCCAGTTTCTGATTGAGTGGGAAAACAAGATTTTTATTGAATTGTGACCAAACCCATAGAGCTGCCTACGTATACCCTCTTAAACGGGAATCAGGTCGAGCGTAGTTCAATTTACATCATTTGCAGAAAACATAGACAATTATACATAGTATCGCTTGATTGCATCTAAGTTGATTGGTTTTGGCCAGACTTCTCCGTCCATTTCTGCAAGTATGAGAGCTCCTCATGTCAATACCCTATGAACCATGTAAGGACCTTGCCATTTGGGAGAGAATTTCTCTTTGGATTTTTTCTGATGCGGAAAGATCTTCAACACCATGACACACTGCATTCATCCGTTTTCCGTCTATGAGGGCTAGTTGCTCATAACGACTCCTTATCTATTCTGCGCCGCTAAGCTCAGCTTCTTGTATGACTCTCAAAGAAGGGATCTCCATTTCAGCAGGAATAACAGCTCCATTACCATAAACCAGCAAGTAAGGAGTTGCACCGGTTGATGTGCAGACTGTGGTACGGTATCCCAATAAAGCGAATGGAAGCTTCTCATGCCATTGTTTATGATTTTCTACTATCTTTCTCAGTATCTTTTCGATGTTCTTGTTGGCAGCTTCTACAACTTCGTTCATCTGAGGTCTGTATGCCGTGGAATGTTTGTGCTTGATTTTGAAAGTCTCGCACATGGCCTTCATCAGATCACTGTTGAGATTGGAGGCATTGTCGGTGATGATTGATTCTGGAATTCCGAACCAACAAACAATCCGATCGCGGACAGAGTCTGTCACGACTTTCTTAGTCACTGACTTGTAAGATGTTGGTTCGACCCATTTGGTGAAGTAATCAATAGCTACCAAGATGAACCGATGCCCACTTGAGGCGGTGGGCTCGATTTTACCAATGACATACATTCCCTAGGTATCGAATGGCCAAGGCAAGCTTGTTGCAGTGAGCTCACTTGGCGGCAGTTTTATCATGTCTGCATGTACTTGACATTGGTAGAATTTTTAGACATACTAGATGCAATCTATCTCCATGGTCATCCAGAAATAGCCGGCCCTAAGTATCCTCTTGGCCAAGACAAAGCCATTCATATGCGGGACGTAGGTCCCAACATGTATCTCCTCAAGTAGTTTAGAAGCTTCTTTTGCGTCGACACACCTTATTAATCCGAAATCAGGAGTTCTTCTGTACAGGGTTCCTCCGTTGTGGAAGAAACTGTTGGATAACCTCCAAAGCATACATTTTTTAGTATGATTTGCATGCTCCGGGTATTCTCCTTTTGCCAAATATTCCTTAATATCGTGGATCTAAGGCTTCCTGTCTTTTTCTTCTTCCACATGGGCACAATATGCCGGCTGGCTATGGATCCTTACTGGGATAGGATCAATGAAATTCTTGTCGGGATGCTGTATCATGGATGACAAAGTGGCCAATGCATCAGCAAACTCATTCTGAATCCTGGGAATATGCCAAAACTCTATCTTCGTGAACCTCTTTCTCAATTCTTGTTCATGGTGCAGATATGGAAATATCTTGGAATTCTTAGTGACCCATTCTCCTTGAACCTGGTGCACAAGCAAATCTGAATCACCGATTACTAGCAGATCCTGAATATTCATGTCGATGTCTATGTTGAGTCCTAGTATGCAAGCTTCATACTTTGCCATGTTGTTGGTGCAGGGAAATATGAGTTTAGCATATACCGGATAATGTTGGCTAGTTTCCGATACTAAAACAACACCAATGCCGACTCCCTTGAAATTTTCCGCTCTGTCAAAGAACATCCTCCAACCGTCATAGGATTCAGCGATGTATTCTCCTATGAATAGTACCTCTACATCGGGAAAATACGTTCTTAGAGGTTCGTATTCTCCTCCCACAGGATTTTCAACAAGATGATCCGCCAATGACTGTCCCTTAGCCAGCTTGCTAGTGGGCATGGGCTTCTGAAAGATATACTTCAAGGGATCCATTCTCTATATGAGGTATGTTGTGTAAACACAGAAGTAAGTAATGCCTCAACTTCTAAGCTATCCAGGTCAAGGTGCAACAGGTACGTTCCAATAGGGAGTATCACGCTTCATATGGAGTGAACTTCTTACTCAAGTAATAGATAGCTTGTTCCTTTCTTCTTGTCTCGACATGCTGCCCCATAATGCAGCCGAAGCCTCCATCTAATACTGCAAGGTAGAGTAGTAATTGTCTACCTGGATCTGGTGGGACCAAGACTGGTGGTGTTGATAAGTACTCCTTGATCTTGTCGAAAGCCTCTTGACAATCTTCTGTCCAACTAGTTGCAGCATCTTTCTTCAACATCTTGAAAATTGGCTCACATATAACTGTGGACTGTGCTATGAACTGGCTGATTTAGTTTAGCCGTCCCAGATAACTCATTACATCCTTCTTACTCTTTGGCAGCTGCAATACTTGGATGGCAGTGACTTTTGTCGGATCAAATTATATCCCTCGTCGGATGACAATGAACCCTAGTAACTTGGTGGCAGGAACCCTAAAGGCACACTTGGCGGGGTTTAATTTCAAGTTGTACTTCCGCAGTATGTCCAAGACCTTCCTCAAATATGTTATTTGATCTGTAGCTTTATTGGATTTGATGATGATGTCGTCCACATACACCTCGATCTCTTTATGTATCATGTCATGAAAAATGGTAGTCATAGCCCTCATTTAGGTGGCCCCATCATTCTTCATACCGGATGTCATCATCTTATAACAGTACACCTCACATGGTGTAATGAAAGCCATTTTCTCACTGTCCTCCTTGTCCATCCAGATCTGGTGGTAACCGACAAAACAATCTACAAATGACTAGAGTTCATATTTGGCACAACTGTTGGTTAGGATGTGTATGTTTGGAAGCAAGAAATCATCCTTTAGGCTTGCTCTGTGGAGATCCCGATAATCGACACAAACCCTCACCTTCCCATCCTTCTTCGGAACTGGCACGATGTTGGATAACCAAGTTGGATATTCGACCACTCTGAGGACCTTGGAACTAATTTGCTTAGTAACTTCCTCTTTGATTTTCAGACTCATATCAGGCTTGAATTTCCTGATTTTTTGCTTCACTAGTAGACACATTGGGTTTGTGGGCAACTTGTGATCCACAATGGATGTACTTAACCCCGTCATATCATCGTACGACCATGCAAAGATGTCCTCATACTCCTTCAAGAACTGTGTGTACTTTTCTTTTCCTGATGGCGACAAGTGGATGCTGATGTGGGTCTCCTCGATATTTTCATAATTTCCCAAGTTGATTATCTTTGTTTCGTCCAGGTTGGACTTAGTCTTATTCTCAAAGTCTTCTACTTCTCTGACGATTTCCTCGGGTATGACATATCTTCCTCTGAATCACTATCCTTTTGTTGCGTTGTCTCATTACATGTCACAGTCGTCGCTTCATCAAGACAAGAAATAGTAATGTTGTATAGATAAAGATATGAGAGGAAAATTGTAATAATAAATATCGATTCATTGAAGCATAAAAGCGATTTTCAATAATTTAAAGAATTTTTTTAGAAAACTTGAGATTTTATTTAAAATAAAATGAAAAAAGGAAATCATTTTCTTAGAAAATAAAATAAATAATGTTGCTCAGCCTTGCTACCTTGGGACTCATCGGGCCTTGGATGGTCTGACAGTCCAATTTCTGAGGAATGATCCTTTCTCCACAACTCGGATGGTAGGGCCTTCCTCCTCAACAATTACACAACAATCCATGTCCTCATCCTCCAGGAACAAGTTCCTTAAAACTTCTAGTGCTTCCTCCTCCTCTGATCCCCATATGATGTCGGCATGTTGGAATGTCTGACTCAAGTGCGGTATAGGCTTCTCCAATGGATAATAAGGACCACGCCATGGTGGCGACCCGTTTCTGTACTCTTGACGAGCGTATCGGTATCCTAGGCCAAAAGTAGTGCCATGACTCTTCGGCTATATTGGCTTGGAAATGCCCTGAAAATTATTGCCAAGGCCCTTGCCAGGCTCATACCCTTTCCAATTCATCATACTTGCTATCTTGCTATGCCACCACTTATCTTTGTTGTTTGCATTGACCCGCTCAATGTGATGATAAGTTTCTCCACCGAGCCTTCTTCTATTCTCAACCACTAGGATAGTTTGATGGTTGTAAATGGGGTTGCTCCCATCTCCATGGATAATCACCTCCGGGTGGTTCCACTCGAACTTCACTGCTTGATGCAAAGTTTATGCCACAGCCCCGGCGACATGTATCAATGGTCATCCCAATAACAGATTGTAGGATGCAGATATGTACAACACCTAAAAATCGACATCAAACCATGTAGGCCCCAGCCTCACACAAAGATTCATCTCCCCGATAGTAGCCCTCTTAGACCCGTCAAATGCCTTCACATTCATGGTCCCTTCTACTATCTCGTATAGGCCTTTGCCCTACCTCTTAAGTGTTGTCAATGGGCAAATATTGAGACCGGATCCTCCATCGATCAGAACCCTGGTAATGAAGTAGTCTTCGCTTTGCACTGTTATATGCAGTGCCTTATTGTGACTCAAACTCAGGTGGCAGCTCATCCTCGTGGAAAGTGATCTTGTGACTTTCCAGTACTTGACCCACCATATTAGCCATTTCTTCGCTCATGATGTTATTGGGCACATATGCTTCGTTCAATACTTTCATCAGAGCGCTCCTATGTGCTTTTGAATTCTGCAGCAGCGACAAGACAGATATCTGAGCAGAAGTCTTGTTCAGATGATCGATGACTGAGTACTCCCTTGCATGTACTTCCCTCCAAAGGTCATCTGGGCCTATTTCAATGAAGGGAAGTCTGTTAGAGGCCTGTTTGCGGGATTCTCCCAAATGCTTAGGTGTGTAAACCCTTCCAGTCCTAGTCATCCCTTGCGCAACACTGGATTCTTCTATTTTAGTCTTTCCTCTTCTTCTAGCTTCAACTACGTAATCCTAGGGCACAACCTTGGTGTTGAAAGGCGGCGTGGTTGACACTATCACTGTAAATGGAGTGGCTACCTTCACCTCAAATGGAATAGGTGCCACTGCAGGTGGTTCTACTTCAACCTTGAACGGGACTGATGTGGTCACCTCAACCTCCACTGGCGGTTATATCTGCACGATAATGGGATTGAGTGTGACTGCGGGCTTTTTGGGAGCATCACCCTCTTTGATTAGCCCGATTGATCCCTCTGGATCCCATTCTTCATCCATATTTATCACATTGACGCCTTCACCCCTGTGATCTAGGAGGGGGTTGCGGACATTAGGCGTAGCCTCCTTTGCCTGGATGATTTTGTTGTCAATCAAAGCATGGATTTTGTCTTTCAATGTGCGGCACTCGTCGATGGTATGTCCTTTCATGCCCGAATGGTATGCACAAGTCTTGTTTGGGTTAACCCATTGGGATGAGTTTTTCGTGGCCACAACAGGGATGGGAGTGACATAACCAGCAACCTTGAATCTTTCATATAATTGGTCTATGGGTTCAACAATGATGTTGTATTGTTTGGGTGATCCGCGGTCGAAGTTTGGTCGTGGTCTTGGGTAGTTTTTGGCGAGTTAGAGGTGACTGAAAGTGAGATGGTTGGGAATTACAGGTGTGATATGCTGTGGCTGATTTGGAGTATCAGGGAGATGAGGGTTGATATGTAGGTGGAGGTGATGGTTTCTATGTGGGTGGAGGTGATGTTTTCTATGTGGATGGAGGTGCTTGGTACGTAAATGGGGAGGTTTGATATATCAGTGGAGTTTTGGGTCCTTGGGCAACCATTACTGCTCCCACGTCCTTCTTCTTAGATATACCACCGGACTGCAATGCTTTGTTTGTGGCCTGCAGTGCCTCAAAGTTTGTGACCATCCCGCTTTTGATTCCTTCTTCGATCCTTTCACCATGTTTGATGATATCAGAGAACTTTTGATTTTTGATAACCATCAGTCTCTCACAGTATTGCGGATCCTGTGCTCTGACGAAGAACTTGTTCATCTGCTCTTCGTCCAATGCCGTCCTTCCTTTGTCTTCTTCCTACCTCCAACGAGTAGCATACTCGCGGAAAGTTTTAGTAGGCTTTTTCTTGAGGTTCTAAATGTAGAAGACATCTGGTGCATTCTCTGTGTTGAACTTAAATTGGTCCATGAAATATGACACCATACTCACCCAGTTGGACCATTTCTTAGGATCCTGGCAGATGTATCAGGACAAGGCGTCTCATGTAAGGCTCCTCATAAAAAGCTTTATCTGGATCTTTTCATCCTTTCCGGCCCCGACTAGCTTGTCACAATAGGTCCTTAGATGAACCCTGGGATCACCTGTACCGTCAAACATCTTGAACTTGGGAGATTTGTAACCCTCCGGCAGTTCTACATCCGGTTGTATGCATAGGTCTTCATAGTTTAGACCTTCTATCCCCTTTCCTTCTTCTACGCCTTGGACTCGGCTGGTCAACTTCCTAAGCTCCTTGGCCAGGTTATTAATGAGCATGTCCTTCTCATCAGATTCTGGTGCATAAGATATGGGTTGAGTGGAGTGAGGTAGGGTCTCCACATATATGGGGTTGTTTTGGTGACCTGGGGTTTTGGTGTAGTGGTGATCATTGGTGGAATTTTGGGGTTCAGGAATAACTGGCGGAGTATTTTGTGGAGTGTGGTAGGTGTTTGGCTGGTACTGTTGTGGGGTTATTTGATTTTGTGGTGGAGTTACGTAATGGTGGGGTGCAGGAGGATTTCGTGGGCGCTTGTTGGGTGTGTTTTGAGGTGGTGCGGGGTTTAGGGTGTTTGGATGACTGACGTATGGGATGCTAAGTGAGAAAGATAGGTTTGCCACATTCCGGACATGCTCAAGCTCACCCTGGATTTGTTTGCCACATTCCGAGACTGCATCATTTTGGGCCTGAGTACCCCTACCCTCAGAAGTTTCTGCATGTTCAACCTGTGTGTTGTTTTCCTTTATGGTGTTGTTCAAATCTTCCATCTTCGCTTTTCCCTTGCCTTTTGGTGTATTAGGAGGAGGGGAAGGTGGAGGGCTCCTGGATCTTATGTGATAAGTTGATGATGCCAGTATGCACGAACCAACCTTTGGGGAATGGGAATAATCAAAAGAAAGAAAGAAAAATAGAAACAAAAGGTAGCCAAGTCAGTAAGATTCTGATAAAAGTATTTGCAGTATTTAAACACAAATTGCGGGAATGTAAATTTGCGTCCTAGTTTGGGAGACTCGTTGTGCCCGAGGTAGGCCTAGAAACATGTTGATTTGGAGAACTTTAGATGCCAGTAAATGCCTCATTTCATTAATATAAAAATAGACGAATCCCAAAACGACACTAAGATAATAATAAAGATTAGGTCACTATTGGTATTTGGCCTTGTTATATTTAGGAAAGCAAATAAATCTAGCCTAGTTGGTACCAGAAGGACCTTCCCCAGACTCGATCTTCTTGACTCCATCAAACAGGTTTCCCAGCTCGCACAGACCCAGGAGCAGGTAGGCTCTAGCTAAGTGTCCTCCCTCGCCTCCTTCAGCATTCTGGCAGTCTTCGATCCTCTTTATTATTTTACCTTCCAGCTCCACCAAACCTCGCTCCAGATATTCCAACCTTCTGTTGGAGGTGATAGCCATTTCCTTCATTCCTTGATCAGCCCCATGTTTGTCTCATGTTTTTCCCGATGCTCATTCTCGGAGTCATGAAACCTCTTGCGTAGTAGGTTGTATTTGACTTGAGCCTCAGCATCTTCATCTATGATCCTATTTCCTCGATCAGTTCCTGGCCTCACTATCCCCTCTAGGTTGTCTTCTAGCCATGTCAGGTAGAGAGGTGCACACCCAGCGTGATACCTGTCAGGCTCAATGGTGTTCTTCTCCGCAATGATCTTGTAGTGCCACTTGTAAGGGATGTCATCATCTTGAAAGTATGCTCTGAAGTGGCTCATCTTTTGCAACCCTGGGTACAACCTTCTTCCTTCTCGCTTGCCTCATAACTCGGATGGGAACATAAGGGTATATTCCCCCAACCCAATCAGCACTAAGTGTGGAGCGTCCCTGGACCTGATGATGAACTCGTCTGTTGGGAACCATTCAAACATCCATTGTACTTGTTCCTCGATCAGATTGTCGAAGAACTCTACCCATTCTTTGGAACTTTCTAGCTGAGCAAACATGTCTGGAATGTAAGTCATCTGCTTGGGGTGATGGAAGGCAATATGGTCATTCCAAGCCCTTCGCGAAAATTCTTGGCGATACTGTCCCTTTTGAAGGTTTTCTACTAACCACAATTACAGCAATAGATTACAACCCTCGAAATGCTTAATCTCTTTTTGACAGCGGTCCAGATCCCTGTAGATGTCGGCTACGATCATAAGGACTATGGTGTATGCTTGTCCCTCAATTCCCACCATTAAGGTCTTGGCGACCATGGCCAGTCTAGTATGGATTCTTTCCCTTTTCATGGGAACATTATCAAACCCAAGAAGCACACAATAAACACGAACACTCTGCAGTGGATGTGACCCAAAGAAGTGATAGAAAATTCAGGAATGAACGGTAAGACTTTCTATGGCCATATCTTTCGTACAGATATTCGAAGGGTATATAGGATTTCTTCAAGCACTCCAAGTCAGCAATTATTTTCAAACCCATCATCTTTATGAACCCTTTACCAGTACGGTTCTCAGGTACCAATAGCTCAAGGCTATTGTCACGACCCTAAATAAAAAAGGGTCGTGATGGCGTCTATCGTGAAACTAGTCTAGCCCTTTAACATAATGAAATCAACCTTTTCCGTTTAAAATAAATATATCCTTATATTCCGATAGAGATTTCCTTTTTAAGACAAGTTCAACAAGAAAATAATAATCCAGCGATGAAAATCTAATACCGACCCAGACCTCTGGAGTCAACTGTCATGAGTATCTAGGATGATAAATACAAAATAAAATAAAATTATTTGCTACTACAAAAGTCTGCAATATGAAGGACAAAACTATGATTGGGGAAAAGAAAGGAGGTGAGATGGGGACGCTGAGCGGCTACCTCGTTCCTCAAACAGACTCCCAAACTCGTCAGAGATCAACTAGTGAGATGTCTGATACCTGGATATGCACAATGAGGTGCAGGGAGTAACGTGAGTACGCCAACTCAGTAAGTAACCAAAGTAACTAAAAACTTGAGTGTAGTGGCGAGCATTTATAAATCATATTTTTGAAAAAAACAGTAATTCAAGCTTTGTTAGAAAAGCTCAGTATAAAGAAGAGTGAGAAACACGGTAAAATTCACAATGTAATAGCCTCTCAGGCACAGTATCACCCATCACAAGATATCTTATTCACTCGTGGCCCCACTATCAGTATCTCATGCTCACAGTAAGCACTCTCACTTAACAAGTACCAGGTATCTCACACTGCTGTGGCGTGCCGCCTGATCCAATATATAGTATATATTGCTGCGGCGTGCAGCCAAATCCAATATATCGATATATATTGTTGCGGCGTGCAGCCCGATTCATATAATAGTCAATTGTGCTCACTAGGGGTGTATAGAATCCGGAGGGGATCCTACAGCCCAAGCACTATGTTGTTGCCACATAATATATAATGTTGCATCGTGCAACCCGATCCATATAATAAATATAATGTTGCGGTGTGCAACCCGATCCATATAATATATATATATATATATATATATATATATATATATATATACACTTCTGCGGCGTGCAACCCGATCCATAACGTTCCTCGCATACTCGACTCTCGGCCTCACTCAGTCATCTTCACAAGCCACTCGGCAACTCATCTCAACTCACGGGACTCAACCCAGAATACCTCTCAGAGTTTAAAACAGTGTGGTAACAGTAGAAATGGTAACAAGTAGAAAGCATGACTGAGTTCACAAATATTCTGTCAGGATAGTGTGAGAATAGTGTAAAAGTAGCCCTGAGGGTCTAAACAGATCGACACAAGGCCCAAAACCTGGTTTACAACCCATAAACAAGTATAAGTCTTTAAAGGACAGGTTATTCCATCATTTCAAATCAATTATACGGTTTAGTAACCACTACGGGACGGACCAAGTCACAATAACTATCGGTGCACGCCCACACGCTCGTCACCTAGCATGTGCGTCACCTTATTTATCAAAAGAATGTAAAATACCAGGGTTTCATACCCTCAGGTCTAGTGTTACAATCGTTACTTACCTCAAAACAGTCCAAAAAATACTCTGCGATGTTCTTGCCCCTCGAATCGGCTCCCAAATGCTCCGAGTCTATCAAAATCAGATTCATAACATCAAAATATGCTAGGGAAACGAAACCCAAATCGAAAACTATCAAAATTAGGCACAATTCCCGAAATTAGCCAAACCCAGCTCCCAGACCAACGTCTCGGAAGTCGATAAAATTTACACCACAAGAATCCTCATTCTCTCCCGCATCTATGCATATCAAGAACACTGAAATTGGAGTCCAAATGACCCCTCAAATCCCCATCATAAGGTCTCTTAATTTCAAGCCCTAATTACCACTTTTTCTTCCTTAATTCCTACCAATTTCATGACTAACACTAGACAAATCATCACAACCACAAGAGATGGAGTCCAAGTAACTTACCCAATTGATAACCTTCAATTTCCCTCTGAAAATCACTACTCAAAGCTCCAAACCCGTCCACAAATGGTGAAAAATGGGTGAAACTTCGCGAAGGCACCCTTTTATACTTTCTGCCCAGCGTCTTCCTCACCTGCGGAATATTTCTCGCACCTGCGGTCCCAGGTGTGCACCTGCGAAAGTGGCTTAAATCCGGACATCCGCACCTGCGCCCTCTTCCCGCACCTGCGGGCTCGTAGGTGCGACCAGGCGTCCAAACCTGCGCTCTATGGCCAGGTCCCCTTCTTTCGCACCTACAGAAGGACCTTCGCACCTGCGGCCATCGCACTTGCGGCTCCCCATCCGCATGTGCGACCATACTAGTAGAAGGACACCAGCAACAGTTTTGCTGCAAACTCCCAAGTCCTAACCTCCGTTAACCATCCGAATCAATACCGAGCCCCTCGGGGCCCCAACCAAATATACCAACACGTACCCTAACATCCTTGAAACTTAGTCGAGCCTTCGGAACACCACAAAAAATGCAAAAACACCAAAATCACATCACATTCAAGCCTATGAACTTTGAAATTTCTAAATTTCACCAAGGATGCCGAAATCATCCAAAACACCTTCGATTGATCTAAAATTTTGCACACATATCCAAAACGACATTACGAACATGTTCCAACTTCCGGAATTCCATTCCGACCCCGATAAGCTATATTCCACTGCCGATCGGATATCACCAAAAACTAACTTTCTCCAATTCAAGCCTAATTCTACACCGAACCTCCAAACTACATTCCGAACACACTCCTAAGTCCCAAATCACCTAACGAAACTACCCGAGCCATAAAATCTGCATTTCAAGATTGTTTACCAAGAAGTCAACCCCCAATTGACTTTTTCAACTATAAGGCTACTTTAAGAGATTAAGTGTCTCAATTCTCACTACCACCACTCCGAACCTGAACCACCCGACTCCAACACATCATAAACCACTAAACAATGCATAACAAGGAAAAAACATAAATAACTGTGCGAATTCTACGGAATGACTGGCCGGATCGTTACATTTTTCCCCTCTTAAGCACACGTTCGTCCTCGAACGGGTCTAGAAACATACCTGGAATCTCAAACAAGTGAGCATATATGCTCCGCATCTCCCGCTCGGTCTCCCTTATGGCCTCCTGCACTGGCTGCCCTCTCCACTGCACTTTCGCTGAAGCTATATCCTTAGACCTCAACTTCCTGACCTGGCGACCCAATATAGCCATCTGCTCCACCTCGTAGGACATATCACCCTCAAGTTGAACTGTGCTGAATTCTAAAACATGAGATGGGTCACCAATATACTTCCGGAGCATCGACACATGGAACACCAGATGAACACTCGATAAGTTGGGTAGCAAAGCAAGTTTGTAAGCCACCTCTCCAATCTTCTAAAGCACCTCAAAAGGCCCAATGAACCGGGGACTTAGCTTCCCCCTCTTCCCGAACCTCATAGCACCCTTCATGGGTGACACCTTCACCAGTACCTTCTCTACCTCCATGAAAGATACATCCCGGACCTTGCATAACTCTTCTACCTAGACGGCACTGTGCGAAGTCGCTCCTGAATCAATTTCACCTTATCCAACGCATCCTGAACCAAGTCTGTGCCCAATAACCTAGCCTCACCCAGCTCAAACCAACCCACCGGAGATCTACACCTCCTACTATATAAAGCCTCATACGGAGCCATCTGAATATTGGACTGGTAGCTATTATTATAAGCAAACTCCGCGAGTGGCAGAAACTGGTCCCATGAACCCACAAAATCAATGACACAGGCACGCAATATGTCCTCCAAAATGTAAATAGTACGCTCCGACTGCCCGTCGGTCTGATGATTAAATGTTGTGCTCAACTCAACCTGAGTACCCAACTCTCTTCGCACGGCTCTCCAAAACTGAGATGTGAAATGAGTACCTCTGTCAGAAATGATAGAAACTGGAACCCCATGCAATCGGACAATCTCCCTGATATAAATATCAACTAACCGCTCCAAAAAATAAGTAGTACCAACAGGAATGAAGTACGCGGACTTGGTCAGCTGATCCACAATGACCCATATATCATCAAATCTCCTCGAAGTCTGAGGGAGCCCTACTACAAAGTCCACGGTGATCCGCTCCCACTTCTACTCCGGAATATCTAACCTCTAAAGCAATCCACCTGGCCTCTGGTGCTCATACTTGACCTGCTGGCAGTTGAGACACCGAGCTACAAACTCAACATTATCTTTCTTCATCCGCCTCAACCAGTAATGTTGTGTCAGATCCTGGTACATCTTTGCGGCACCCGTATGAATGGAATACCGCGAGCTATGAGCCGCTGGTAAAATCATCTCTCGAAGCCCATCCACATTGGGCACACAGATACGACCCTGCATCCTCATGACCCTGTCATCACAAATAGTCACATCCCTGGCATCACCTCGACGGACCCTGTCCTGAAGGACTAGCAAGTGTCGGTCATTATACTGGCGTGCTCTAATCTGATCATAAAGAGAAGACCTGGAGGCTACACAAGCCAATACCCGTGGAGGCTCTGACAAATCCAATCTCACCAAATGACCTGCTAAAGCCTGAACATCAAGTGCTAAAGGTCGCTCTGCTGCTGGAAGGTAGGCTAGACTCCCCAAACTCTCTTCTCTGCGACTCAATGCACCAGCCACTACATTAGCCTTCCCTGGATGATATAGAATAGCGTGGTCATAATCCTTAAGAAGCTCCAACCATCTCCTCTGACGCAAATTCAAGTCCTTCTGCATCAGCAGATACTGCAAACTTCAATGATCAGTGAAAATCTCACAAGGCACTCCATACAAATAATGGCGCCAAATCTTCAAGGCATGAACAATGGCATCTAACTCAAGATCGTGCACTGGATAATTCTTCTCGTGCACCTTCAAGTGTCTAGACGCGTAGGCAATCACCCTACCGTCCTGCATCAATACCTTTCCCAAGCCAACTCTAGAAGCATCATAGTAGACTGTATACGAACCTGAACCAACACTACTAGAAATTGGAGCTATGGCAACGCTTTTTATTGCTACGGTTTTAGAACCGATGCTATAGGTGGTCTATTGTTACGGTTTTAACCATTATAAATAATTATTGGAATTACCGGGACACTTAGAAACTGAACCGTTTCCATAGTCTAAAAACCGTTCCGATAGAGGTATATATTGCAACGTTTTATATAACTGTAGCAATAAATCAATCTATAGTAACGATTTTATCTATTGTTACGGTTATTAATTCCCTCCTTATTTTTCACCCAAATTTTTAATACCTGCTAAAATGGATGGGCCCACCATCTATTTTTTTTTAGTTTTACACGTAATAAAATATGAAATATACTAAACCCCTAAAAATTAGGGTATACAATCGGCGGGTCTCTCCAAAATATAACTCCTCGTCCAGTACCCCAGTCATCTCCAAAATACCCAAATCACGTTGAAATCAGATCAAAACCAGCGAAAATAAGTCAAAAAATACCTCAAAATTCCAAAATATAGCTCTTCTAGTGCCTCAGTCATCTCCAAAATATACCCAAATCACCTTGTAATAAGATCAAAATCAGCGAAAATGAGTCAAAAAATACCTCAAAATTCCAAAATATAGTGAATTAGAGAGCTGTTTGTGGGATTTGAGAGCTCTCTTAGAAGCTTCGCGATTGGGATCGAGATTACGAAGCGTTTGCATCAGTGCCTGATTCCGCCATTGATTTAGAGAGGCTAAGCTCAGCTTTTTAGGGCTTATGTTCTTCTGCGGAGTCAACAATCGTTTTCTAAGCAAATCATTATGAGAAATAGATTACGTACATTAGAGGCCATTACGTAATGATTTTCTTAGAAAACTGCTAATGAAAACTTTTTAAATTGAATATAATTTGTTTTCTGCAGAATTTGAGTTTTTCTCGTCTCTTTTTTTTTAGAACCATAACTAAAGTTTTATCAACCTTGTGATGAAAATAGAAGCAGCTTGTGGAGTTCTAGAGTCAAAATTTTATGTAATACAGGATCACTGGTCATCAATGTCTGTTCAACTTTCTAGATATAATTTTTTTTCTGGCTTCGCCACCATGTGATTGTTATCCCGCTAGCTCTTGTATGCTTCTTCTCGTAGACCTGTTCAGATTTTTCTGAGTCAATCGTTGCTTTCTGCTCTGTGCAAATCTCTTTGATGACTCATTCTTAAAATAAATAAGTAATTTATTTAATCGTGATTTTTGAGGCTTAGTTGTTGTTGCTTGTTACTCAATTTTTCTTCAATGTCCAATTGGTTATTGCTTTCAGGGTTGACTACGTGAGTTAATGGGCCCTATGGGAAGAATTTTTAATTGAGTTATCTTATCTTAAGCAATTGTCAAGTACGATTTTGATTGTAGGTAATATATGCACTTCTGGATATTGAAAGAACACCACGCAAACCTCAGTTTCTAATGGCTCCAGAGATACCTCTAGTTCTTCAATCGTGTGAATTTGAAGGTCTCAAATCTATTTGTTCATCAGGTACTTGAATGGTGTTCTATATTCAGAATCTTGTAGTCTTGTTTCATTTACATTTTATCTTTCTAACAAGTTTTTTGATCTTTGAAAACTAAATATCCCTGTTTTGATTTTAGTTGATGTTAGATATGGGAAGCTGGCTCCAACTTGTTTTGGACTGATGCATAGTAGTATTTGTTGTTGGTAGATATGACAAATCATGTTCTCATGTTGTTTCTTTTCCTGGATCTTGTCAGTATGACTGTGTGAATTATCAACTTTAGCCATTTGTTCCAAATATGCCCTGGTATTAACACAAGAAATTGCTATAAGCAGCACTTGAATCTCATTAAGAAGTTTTTGGCACTATTGCATTTTTTTTTAAATTCAGTGTACACACACTATTAATGATATGGCCAACTTGATTGTGAGTCTATTATTTTGAAGTAGTAGTACCAAACAATAAAAATGTATTGTTGAATTGTTTTCGTCAAGTTTTGGTTTTCTGGACTTGTTCCATAAGGAGATGTACTGCATCCCATATATATCCGTTCCTTTTCTTTTTGTGAGTGGCATAACATGTACTCTCTCTTCACACGAGTGCTTTTTGTGTTTAAATGTATTATTCAAAAGAGTGCTTTTGTAACTATTATTTCCTTTCATGTATCCTTCCTCCTTTCTCTGCGACTGAGCGAGGGGGCTGTTTGGGGAAAATTTAGACATCAATATTTTATAATTGTTCCTGGATGTATATCATGTGTTCTTTTGGATCGGCAAGTTTCGTGCACAAATTAGATAACCTAGAAACATTCTTTGCTGACCTTTTCTGCAGATTCAAAGCAGGCTTTGAATGAACATTTGGAACGGGAATGCCGAAGTTATAAACTTCAAGCCGCAATTTTTCATGAAGCTATCATAAGAACTTCTGTTGAAATTGGTAGGTCATGTTGTACCTGTACTATTATAGACAATAACCTGCAGGATATTGCTAAGCTAATAGAACTTCCTTTTTACTTTGTAATTAAAATAAACTGATTCTTGTTACGATCTCAAAACATAAGCTGATTGAGTTTTTCCAATTTAGATGACAATATATCAATTGAGCGTACTAAGAAGAAAGAAGCTTCCTACACTCCTCTACTGTTTCAACCAACTGAGCGTGAGTTCTTCTTCCTCTGGTCTTTCCAGTCATTTGATAGAACTTGTTTAAATTTGGGAATTTTGACTGCTACAAACATCAATATTAACATGGTCTTGAAAATGAACAATGTTAAACTAATAATTTGTGCCTCTAAGCAAACTTTTTCCTAGTTTAGTGTCATAAACTCTCATTGTTGAATTCTTGATTAACAGTTGCTAGGGTGAAATAGCAATGGTGGAAGAACTAAGCTAGTCCCTTGATTAAAAGATTACTCCAAATCCTACTCATAAGTTACTACCCCCTCTGTTGGGAGTATTTCATTTCAAATGAAATAATGATTTTCAGTTACAAAACTTCGATCATTTTTCTAAGTAAAATTCATATCCAAAAACTATCAACTTACAAATACTCTTTTCCAATTCAATGTCAAAAGAACATGCAGTTTTGAGTTTTATCGACAATTTGCTTGTCCCGCCATTATTCCTATTTCTACCACTATAGCTATAAAAGAAAAATAGAGTAATCCTGACATGAAAATAATTTCATGTGATGAACTATTAAAGTGCTGTAAGACAAGAATTTGGCGTGCGCAGGTACTAATAATTTTAGTTGGAGGGTTCTTGCTAAATCTGTTCTGTTGATGTTTGGACTTGCGATACGATGCTTCTGTTTCAGAACTAATTATGCAATGAATGCAACTATCACAACAGACCTTTTTGATTTATTTATGTTTCATATTTGAGCTTAAGAACTACTATTTGAGAAGAACATTAGCATCTGCACTAGTGAGTGACTGGAAAGTTTTTACTGGTTGATATGTTTATGTGGATGTACCAAAATGATACGGACATTATCAACATACCCTTTTGTTGGCATGGCTGTGGTTTTCATGGAAGAGTAGGGCAGATCAGGGAATGTTGGCAACAACGAACTGCTTAAGTCAAAGAATTGAAAGTGTACCCAAAGGAGAGTCCGTCGGATCCACTTTCCAAAGCTGGGTGGGTGATGGTCTACCTATTCATAGAAGTGATATTTTCCATACTATCAATCGTTTGCACAAGCTCAAATTCATCAAGCGCGGTCTTGAGGTTCTTTTACTCTGCCCCCTCTTGCCAAATCTGAACATGGGCATTTTACCTATTATGAATTATGTGAAATATTCAACCTACTGAGAAAATCACTACAGTTCACTTACTCTATGTGTTTGTTTGAGAAATCTAAGTTTAAGGGGTAATAGTAGTGATGGTATTACGGAAAGAGGAAAACTTTGTCTTGCACAGTTCTGTCACATGTTTCAGGTAAGCTGCTGCAGAGTGGTGTGTTCCATAGTGAGCTACTCTGGCATTTTCAGTATACTGAATTTGCTCTATACTGTTGTTGAGCTCATTCTCAAGTCTTACTTATCATAATGTCAAATAAAGCTCATTTGTAGTTGCTATTGACAATCTTTGAGGTTCTTAATCTGGCTGTATTCACTTGCATTTGATTGTTAGATTCAGCTATCAATTAAATAAATAGAATTTGATCTAATAACTAAAGAAAGGATACAATTTGGTGCTCAGTTAGAACTTCAAACGTAATCATATTGATATTGAGCGGTATTCTTAATCTTCTGGGGTTTACTTTCTCAGCTGAGGCTTGCTTGTTTTTTATATTACTGTAAAATTAAACCAGTATTTGCTAGACTTGTTCTGGATCTAATTGTACTGCCTTGCAGATTTATTTCCTGTTCAGTCTTATGATGTCAAAACAATTAGAATTTGTATACTGTCATGTGCTTGTTATGCATCTTGAACTTCTCGTGTTAATGGATGTCGCATGAAGTACACTTCTTATGAAAGAGTGATGTTGCATGCATGATAGTTTCTAATAAGGGCTCTTATTGTTAGTCGATGGGTCTCTGTTTCCACAGTGTAAGTTCTAACTGGTATGCAACTATGCTAAGTGAAATTAGGACTCTGATTTTTAGTACAGTGCTTATTTATTGGTTGAAACTATATATGCTAATTAGAAGTATTGTTTTCTTGTTCAACATATAGATAAAGAATACCCAATCACAGCTCCCCCAACTCGAACTTAGAAGAAGTAAGGCAGTGAAGTAGCTTACCCTCCACCTATTGTGAAAGTTGATCAACAACGCTGATGCACTTGTTAGACACATTGAAATTCTTGCTGTTTCACAATCTGGTGCTATGAGAAAAGTACTAGGGGTTTATAAAGTCAAAGCGCGTTTAGATAGCAGTGACATTTGGGTTGTTGTATCTAAGAGAATTTCTAGATAGGATTCTCTTGAAGGGATGATGACTTTATTTATACTCTTTTATACGTGGATTAGATGAAGCAATGGAAGGCGGAGGTATTGATGAAGATCTTGACCTTACTTAAGAGATTTTTGAATTGTTGATTGTTCTAGATGCATGTGGCGGTTTCTAGGAATGTTTGTTATCAAAACATTTTAAAACTTTTGATCTTGAAATATCAAATGTATGTACTTGGTAACATTTCACGACTATCTATGGATTTATTATTAGCTTATCGGTCAATTTGGATTATGAATAGTTTCATTTTGTTATTTATATAAATTAGTGTTTTATAGTTTATTGCATATATATGTAAATCTTCTAATTAGCATATTATATAGTTTATTGTATATTTTCAATTAAATTAATAAACTGTTACAGCTAACAAAACCGTTTCCATAGGACCTGCAAACTGTTCCAAAATAATATAAAAACCGTTACAATATATAGTACAACTGTTGCCGTAGGACTTGCAAACCGTTCTAGAATAATCTAAAAATTGTTGCAATATGTAGTAGAATCGTTGCCATAGGACCTGCAAACCGTTCCAATAGGTAATTCAACCGTTGCAATATCTTAAAGAAATCGTTGTCATTTCTATAATACATGTAACGGTTTAATAGATATGGTAATGGTTATTAACCGTTGCATTTAACGTTATGGTAACGGAAATTAACCGTCGCAATTGATAAGAATAATCGTTCCAACAGGAAGAGGGGAAACTGTTGCGATAGACTGTACTATAGCAACGGTTATCTGAACCGTTCCAAAAATCGTTCCATAAGCTCTATAGGCACGCCGGCTTGTGATCGGGCACTGAACCATTGCAATACATCTATGGCAACGGTTTACTTACCTATTGGAACAGTTTTCCATGCGTAGCCATAGGTGAATTTTCCAGTAGTGCAATAGGCAAAACCAACACCGGAGCTGTGGTCAAAACTGACTTGAGCTTCTGAAATCTCTTCTCACACTCCTCGGTCCACCTGAACTGAGCACCCTTCTGGGTCAGTCTAGTCATAGGTGCCGCAATAGATGAAAATGCCTCTACAAAACGGTGGTAGTAACCTGCCAACCCAAGGAAACTATAAATCTCGGTAGCTGCTGACGGTCTAGGCTAACTCTGCACCGCCTCTATCTTCTTCGGATATACCTTGATCCCATCACAAGACACCACGTGGCCCAAAAATGCAAATGAATCAAGCCAAAATTCACACTTAGAAAATTTAGCATAAAACGCTGCTCATGATCCTCTCGAGATCGGGAGTATACCAAGATGTCGTCAATAAACACGATGACAAAAGAGTCAAGATAAGGCCGAAACACATTGTGCATCAAGTGCATAAAGGCTGCTAGGGCATTAATCAGCCCAAATGACATAATAAGAAACTCATAATGACCATATCTGGTCCTGAAAGCAGTCTTCGGGATGTCAGAATCCCGAATCTACAACTGATGATACCCGGATCTCAAGTCAATCTTGGAGAACACTCTAGCCCCCTGAAGCTGGTCAAACAAATCATCAATACGAGGCAAAGGACACCGGTTCTTCACCGTAACCTTGTTCAGCTGCCTATAATCAATACAAATGCGCATAGAAACATCCTTCCTCTTCACAAACAACACAGGTGCACCCCAAGGTGACACACTAGGCCGAATGAACCCCTTATCTAAGAGTTCCTGAAGCTGCTCTTTCAATTTCTTCAACTCCGCTGGTGCCATACAGTAAGGTGAAGTAGAAATAGGCTGAGTGCCGGGCACCAGATCAATACCAAAATCAATATCCCTGTCAGGTGGCATGCCTGGAAGGTCTGCAAGGAACACGCCTGGAAAATCACGGATCACAAGAAAAAAATCAACAGCAGGAGTCTCACCACTAATATCCCTCACAAAAGCCAGAAAAGATAAACATCCCTTCTCAACCATACGATGAGCCTTCAGGTTAGAAATCACCTGCTAGGCACATACTCAGAAGAACCTCTCCACTCAATCCTCTAAACACTAGGCATAGCCAAGGTCACGGTCTTAGCATGACACAGAGATAGCCAATCCATGCCTAGTATCACATCAAACTCAACCATACTGAGTAACAGTAGGTCCACACGGGTCTCCAGAACCCCAATAGATATCACACACGACCGATACACACGGTCTACAATAATAGTATCACCCACTGGAGTTGACACATGAACAGACGTAACTAAAGACTCACGGGGCATATCCAGGAAATGTGCAAAATAAGATGAGACATACGAATAGGTAGAACCAAGGTCAAATAGGGCTAAAGCATCTCGGTGACAGACTATGATAATACCTGTGATCACCGCATCGGAGGCCATAACATCATGCCTGGCTGGAAGTGCATAGATACGGGCTTGACCTCCACCTGCTCGACCTCCCCATCTAGGGCGACCTCTAGCTGGCTGACTTCCACCCCTAGCTGCCTCGGTGGGTGGTGAAGTAAATGGATCTGAAGTCGAAGGATGGCTCCTAGACTGAGATGGACCTCCAATAAAATGAGGGCACTGCCTTCTCGTATGCCCGAGCTCTACACACTAATAACAACTCCCCGGTGCAGGGGACGGGGACTGAAGGGAACCTCTGGAACCATAATAACCGCCTGAACAACCGTGCATAGAAGAACCCTGGAATGATGATGCTTTGGAGGAACTCTGAGCTGGAAGGGCACTAAATGAAGAACGACCCGGATGAGAATTGCGGCCACTCTGCCCCGATGATACACCACCATAAGCTGGGCGAGCTGGCTGTGGAGGTGGCCTCTGCTCTGCTGAAACTGACCTCTAGAAAGAGTACCGCTGAAACTGCCAGATCCCCAAGGCCTTTTGGCCTACCTTTCCTCTCGCTCCTAACGGCGAACAGACTCAATATCTCGAGCAATATCAATGACCCGCTCGAAGGTTGCACCTGATACTCTCTCCCTAGTAATCAAAATACGGAGCTGATAAGTGAGGCCATCCACGAACCTCCTATTCCTCTCTCTATCAGTAGGGACTAACTCAGTAGCATAACGAGTCAACTCAGAAAACTGCATCTCCTACTGTGTCACTGATAGCTCTCCCTGACGCAGCTGCCCAAACTGCTTACGTTGCTCCTCACGGTGAGACTAGGGAACATATTTCTCCAAGAAGATATTGGAGAACTGCTACCAGGTGAGGGGTGCTGAACCCAACAGGCCTACGCCTCTCAATAGACTCCCACCATGTGAAAGCAGCACCAGAAAACTTAAATGTAGCAAATGAGACCCCACTGGTCTCCAGAATCCCAACAGTACGAAGTATCCTCGGACACTTATCCAGAAAACCCTTGGCATCCTCTCCCTCTGTGCCGCTGAATGTTGGAGGCAGAAGTTTACTAAAACTCTCCAGCCTGCACTGCTCGTCCTCTGGCATAGTTGGGACCACATAGCCCTAAACTGGAGAAACTGGTTGGTATGGGACTACCCCTGGTGTCTGAAGGCCCTATACAACCTGCTCAGGTGTCCGGGCAGCTGGAGTCTGAATGCCTCCCCCGGTATGAGATGTATCGGCATTAGTAGACACAGCAACTGCCTGAGCAAGGCTAGTACATACTGTCAAAATCTTAGTCAGGGTCTCCTGAAGACCCGGAATAACGATGGGCACTGCCGGTGCCGGAGCCTGTCCCGCTGGAATATCCGCGGCGGGAACCTGATCCTTAATAGTAGGGGGATCAACTAGTACTGCCCCGGTTGCTACGCGGGCTGGTCCCCTACCTCTACCACGGCCTCGGCCGTGGCCTCGAGCTCTCGCTGGTCTAGCAGGTGTCTGGTCACCCTGATCAGTAGCGCGTGTCCTTACCATGTGTGAGAGAATGAAACAACAGAAGTTTAGATTTCCAGAAGCACTAAAATGGCACGACCGAATTCAAGAATGAGATGTTTCCTAAGAGTTCTCTAGCCTCTCGAAGATAAGTACAGACCTCTCTGTACCGATCCGCAAGACTCTACTAAACCTGCTCATGACCGTTGAGTCCTATGTAACCTAGGGCTCTGATACCAACTTGTCACGACCCTAAATCAACAAGGGTCATGATGGTGCCTATCGTGAAACTAGGCTAGCCCTTTAACACAATGAAATCAACATTTTCCGTTTAAAATAACTATATCCTTATATTCCGATAGAGATTTCCTTTTTAAGACAAGTTCAACAAGAAAATAATAATACAACGATGAAAATTTAATACCGACCCAGACCTCTAGATTCAACTGTCATGAGCATCTAGGATGATAAATATAAAGTAAATTAAAATGACTTTGCTACTACAAAAGTCTATAAAATGAAGGGAAAAACTATGACTAGGGAAAAGAAAGAAGGTGAGTTGGGGACGCTGAGCAGCTACCTCGTTCCTCGAACAAACTCCCAAGCTCGTCAGAGATCAGCTAGTGAGATGGTCTGATACTTGGATCTGCACACAGAGGTGCAGGGAGTAACGTGAGTACGCCAATTCAGTAAGTAACCAAAGTAACTAAAAACATGAGTGCAGTGACGAGCTTTTATAAATCATATTTTTGAGAAAAAAAACAGTAATTCAACCTTTATTAGAAAAGCTTAGTATAAAAATGAGTGAGAAACACAGTAAAATTCACAATGTAACAGCCTCTCAGGCACAATAGCACTCATAACAAGGTATCTCAGTCACTCGTGGCCCCACTATCAATATCTCATGCTCACACTAAGCACTCTCACTCAACAAGTACTAGGTATCTCACACTGCTGCGACGTGCAGCCCTATATATATATATATATATATATATATATATATATATATATATATATATTACTGCGGTGTGCATCCCGATCCATATAATAATCGACTGTGCTCACTAGGGGTGTACAGATTCCGGAGGGGCTCCTACAGCCCAAGCACTATGTTGTTGCGGCGTGCAGCCCGATCCACATAATATATAATGCTGCAGCGTGCAACCCGATCCATATAATATATATAAATATATATATATATATATATATATATATATATATATATATAATGATGTGGCGTGCAATCCGATCCATATAATATATATATATTGTTGCGGCGTGTAGCCTGATCCATAACTATCCTCGCATACTCGCCTCTCGGCCTCACTCAGTCATCCTCACAAGCTACTCGACAACTCATCTCAACTCACGGGACTCAGCCCAAAATACCTCTTAGAGTTTAAAACAGTGTGGTAATAGTAGAAATGGTAACAAGTAGAAAACATGATTGAGTTCACAAATATTCTATCAGGATACTGTGAGAATAGTGTAAAAGTACCCCTGAGGGTCTAAACAGATCGGCACAAGGCCCCAAACATGGCTTACAACCCATAAACAAGTATAAGTCTTTAAAGCGCAGGTTATTCCATGATTTCAAATCAATTATACGGCTTAGTAATCGCACGGGACGAACCAAGTCACAATCTCTATCGATGCACGCCCACACGCTCGTCACCTAGCATGTGTATCACCTCATTTATCAAAACAATGTAAAATACCGGTGTTTCATACCCTCAGGTCTAGAGTTACAATCGTTACTTACCTCAAAACAGTCCAAAAACTACTCCGAGATGTTCTTGCCCCTCGAATCGGATCCCAAATGCTCCGAGTCTATAAAAATCAGATTCATAACATCAAAATGTGCTAGGGAAACGAAACCCAAATTGAATACTATCAAAATCAGGCACAATTCCCGAAATAAGCCAAACCTAGCCCCCGAGCCCACGTCTCGGAATTCGATAAATTTACACCACAAGAATCCTCATCCTTCCCCGAGTCTATGCATATCAAGAACACTGAAATCGGAGTCCAAATGACCCCTCAAATCCCCATCCTAATATCTCTTAATCTCAAGCCCTAATTACCCCTTTTTCTTCCTTAAATCCTACCAATTTCATGAGTAACAGTAGAAAAATCATCACAACCACAAGAGATAGGGTCCAAGTAACTTACCCAATTGATAACCTTCAATTTCCCTCTGAAAATCACTGCTCAAGGCTCCAAACCCCTCCACAAATGGTGAAAAAGGGGTGAAATTTTGCGAAGGAACCCTTTTATACTTTCTGGCCAGCGACTTCCGCACCTGCGGTCCCAGGTGCGCACCTGCGAAAGTGGCTTAAATCCGGACTTTCGCACCTGCGGCCCTCTTCTCGCACATGCGGGCTCGCAGGTGAGACCAAGCATCCGCACTACTCTCTATGCCTAGGTTCCCTTCTTCCGCACCTGCGGAAGGACCTTCGCACCTGCGGCCATCGCACCTGCGGCTCCCCATCCGCAGGTGCGGCCACACCAGTAGAAGAACACCAGCAACAGTTTTGCAGCAAAATCCCAAGTCCGAACTTCCGTTAACCATCCGAATCAATCCGAAGCCCCTCGGGGCCCCAACCAAATATACCAACACGTACCCTAACCTCATTCAAACTTAGCCGAGCCTTTGAAACACCACAAACAACGTAAAAACACCAAAATCACATCAAATTCAAGCCTATGAACTTTGAAATTACTAAATTTCACCAAGGATGCCGAAATCATCCAAAACACCTTCGATTGATCTGAAATATTGCACACGTATCCAAAACGACATTAAGAACCTGTTCCAACTTCCGAATTCCATTCCGACCCCGATAGACTATTTTCCACTGCCGACCGGAAATCACCAAAAACTAACTTTCGCTAATTTAAGCCTAATTCTACACCGGACCTCCAAAATACATTCAGAACACACTCCTAAGTCCCAAATCACCTAACGAAGCTACTCGAGCCATAAAATCCGCATTCCGAGATCATTTACCAAGAAGTCAACCCCAAGTTGACTTTTCCAACTATAAGGCTACTTTAAGAGACTAAGTGTCTGAATTCTCACTTCCACCACTCCGAACCCGAACCACCCGACTCTAACACATCATAAACCACTAAATAATGCATAACAAGGCAGAAACAGAAATAACTATGCGAATTCTACGGAATGACCGGCCGGGTCGTTACAACTATCCCAAGTTAGTCTAGCAAATCCCCCAATTTCTTCCAGGAGTGGTGTCTTTTCTATATCCCCGAAATGGAACACAACCCTTTCACTATCCCAGAACAGAGTTGCAGCTTCGATCACCATATTGTTTGGCTGAATGTCTAGCAGGGAAGTTAAATTGCCCAAGTGTTTCTCACGTGTTTCTTGTCACTTGAGGAAGGTCCTCCCACCAATCTAGTAGCAATGGTGGAATGTTGCTAACCATGCCGAATCTGGGGACCTCGTGCCTCATTTTCTGCAAAACAAAAATGTTAGGCCCTTTTCCCCCACCCGATTCGACTATTTATACATTCATGATTAGCATGTTGGCATTTAGTTCTCCAAATTAATACACAGAATGTGGTTGTCTCCGTTGGGATTATGGAAACCTTGGTGGACTTTTGATAAGGCTTGTCTTAAAGGGTTATTATGAGGACAACATTATAACCTGTCTAGGTTTGACCATGATGCATGCATAATTATAGTAAGAGTAAGGTTACTATGGGGGTCTAGACTGGTACCCTCAAGCGGACAACTTAAGGGGTAAAGGCACAGAACCGTCGACTACACCGCTAATCGACTAGTTTTACCACAAATAAGCCTTTCTGAATTTAAAGGGTGATATAGCGGAAGAGAGAAACCACTCATCAAGCGATGCTATAGGATTATTTAGGCTCGAGTGGAATAAGATGTTGAGCATGATTTATGCAACAATAAATAGCATGTTGTCATGTATTTGAACGTTAGGAAAGCGATAAATTCAACATTTATAATTGAAAGGCAGTTAAGAAGGAAAACAAAGAAACAAGTCAGTTTCGCATTCAGGAAATAAATACTTGATAATAAACAGTTAAGTCCACATAAAAGGGAAAGGGAAAGGGTGCAGGTATTAATAAAGTAAGGCACGTTCAAACTAATTAACAAAGCAATTTGTTGTGGTAAAAGCCTAGAATCCCCAGCGGAGTCGCCATGCTGTCGCGCCCCCTTTTTCTTTGCGGAGTCCGGGTTTCGACATTTTTTGGGACAACTCATTTTCTTTTGGGAAAGGGGTACAAGAAGTTGAAGAGTACCCACCTAACGGATTAAGGCGCGTTAGGGCACCTATTGCAAGTAACTCATGAAACCGATTCGTGTCACCAGAGATTGGATAAAGGCTTGAAATTACCTTGAGGGGAAGGTGTTAGGCACCCCTCGAGGTCCACAATGGTGGGTCCCGACCAAACTTACTTTGTGGATTGGTCATTTAACAAATAAGCAGTGTAAGCGCACATATGTAAATAAGATAAGGGAGATTTGACAGATAAGCAGTCTAAGCACACATATGTAAACAAGATAAGGGAAATCCTAGGTTGATTAGCCTATAGGATCACATTTGTACAATACCTGGTAATCATTCCTCAACTAGAGGGGCTAGGCGTGGTATTAGCGCACAGGTCATCATATCTTTTTACTACCCAATTACCCTCCCCATAGCGGTTATATAAGCGATTTTAAATTAGACGGACTCTAAGCGTGCATTACACGTCCCTTCCTTGTGGTCCCGGAGGTGTTTAGGACCTCTAATTTTAGGCAGTTCTAGACTCCCCTAAGGTGTTTAAAAAGGGGAAAATCTAAGCGACAATACAGACCATATAGGTCTGTCAAGTATGAAAACAATTAAGGGGGCTCATGTTTACCTCCACACATGAGCAGATAATTAGCACGTCTCAAACAAAGATTTCAGTGAATTTCAGAAGGTTCTAAAACAGGATATCTGGGTGAGCATAACAACATAGGATATGCAATATTGTTTTAAAACGAAGTGACACAAACCTAATAAGTTTGCCTACTGATTTTGGTACCTGTTGAATCTGGGCAGTCACGAATAAGCAAAGCACAATTTTACAATTTTATAAGACCTTAATTACCTAAGGCTTGCCTAGGCGTGGGTCTTTAATACCCTATAAACATGTAATCGGAATTCTGGGAATTAGTTAAAACAACTTGAAATTATTAAGTCCTATAGGCATGCTGGTCTAGGGGATGAATGTTACAAAAGTTTATTTCATGCATGTTTATACCAGAACATGGTGTCTATGTGTTGGGGCTGTTTTTATAAACAAGACAATTATTTATTTAGGAGACATAGACATGATTTAAAGCAAATGCAAATACAGTCCAAAAGCAGGATTTTTAATGCACATAGAGAATGGTCATTTTATTAGGCAGGATTACAGCAGTACCTTAATGACAGGATTTCTAGGTGATTATGACTTATGCAGAAGCATAATTTTGTGATAATGAAGTAATGACCTTAGCCCTTTTATCTCTTCCTTCTTTGAGCTCTGGTTATGGAAGAAGGAACCGAGAAGAAGGTTTCAACAACAACTGGCTTTATTACGGGGCAACTCATGATGTTAATATCGATCTATTATGCGCCTCTGCATCTAGCATTGGGTAGACCTCATACAATAGTTGTCCTAGCTCTACCATATCTTTTCTTTCATTTCTTCTAGAACAATAACAAAGACTTTTTTTATTATGGATCTACTACCATAAATTCAATGCGTAATCTCAGCATTCAATGTGTATTCCTGAATAAATGAATTTTCTAATATGCAAACTAGTAAACATTATTATCCTAAGGAAGGATTTCTAATGCAAATAACACAACATAAACTTAAAGCATGATTTCTACCTGGTTTCCCCACAAAAAATCATATAAGAATCTCTCCCCTTTTTACTAATTTCCCCAATAGCTGTTTACAAAAATTATTATTACAAACCATAGATGAATGAATTACATAAATGTAAGCTATAAGTTAGGGAACCTGAATTAGGCCAAAAGTAAACCTGGGAATGCCAGGCCTTCAAAACAGTCTCAGATGCCAAGAGTCTCATAGCCAATAATGTGTCCTGGTGTGTCAAAGTTTGCTAAGGACCTCAGGGATCCTGGGCAATGCTCACACCAAGACCCTTTCTTTAGTAGAGAACTAGTTATGTGCAGTGTGGAAGGGCCAGTCCTAGTGTGCCAGAGTTCGGAAGAATCTCATGGATTCCTAGGCAGTACACACACTGGAGGGGAATGACTTAATAATATAAGAGTAGAAGTGAGAGTTCTTGACATAGTTTTGAAAGAACAATGTAGAGATAAAACTTTTAGGAGTGAAAAGGTTTTCGGGAATAGAAATTGTTTTAAGAAAATGCTAGGAGTGAAAAACAGTTTTTGAAATCAATTCTGAGAAGAACAAAGATTGAACATACAATCACACAGACTTAGAGTTCCCAGACTCACAACCATTTAACAAATAACTTTGCAAATAGGGGTCAGGGGGTTGGGAACATAAAGAGCTCACGTAAGGAACACATGAACATGGTACAATGGGGAGCATGTGGGACAACAGATGCACAAAACAACTAGGAGTCTACTGATTCAGAGACTTAACATGTCAGTCATGGTAATAGGCAATAAAGACAGAGCATGGGAATGGTCATGTTGAAGACATGGGTGCATTACACAGGATTAGTCATAGCAATTAGGATCAATCAAATATATTAGGAGTCTAAGACCCTAACATGAGTATACTAGTTGAGGGGAGTAAACATGAACTAAACAAACATGCTGGCCAAGTAACAAACAAGACAAGTGAGATCTAGGCATGCTCAATTAAACAATTAAGCAGGAAAGGGTAAGAAATAAACATGGTGGGTAAAGTAGTAAACAGGAAGACAATTAAATACATAGCGATTTGAACTAGTGCATGAATAGGCATGGATTTACAGACATTGAACACATAAATTTGAGTTTCAGAATTGAAGTAGAGACATACCAGTTAAGGAAGCAAAGTGCAGAATGTAAAGCAAGTAGAGTTCAACTGTTTAGCCTTGGCTTTCAGCCGGCTAGACCAACAGTTAGCACAAGCAGCAGAGAGAGAAGAGAGAGTTTGATTTTGTGTGTGTTTTCTGAACTAATTGTTCGTCTTTTGAGAGGTAAAATAAGAGTGTATATATAACACTTTTAGGAGTAGAGAAAATAAGGTAAAATGAATCAGAAATCAGTCAATTAGGGTAATCATAGGGTCATAGAATCTAATCACATAAAGGGTTCGGAATAGACCCCTTTAATTAGGGGTAATTGATCAAATGGTAATAACAGAGGTTTAATTAAGGCAAGAATCCAAATCATACCAAATAAAGGAATCAGTAAGAATTCAAAATTATACGGGCAATCAAATAAGGCAGAGATGACCAATTAAAGCATAAACAAGGAAACAAATAAGGGTAAAACCACTAAAATGCTAGATTTAATCAAGGAAAAATGTTTTAGTCCAAACACTAGAGCGAACTAACATGACTGGTAACACATAATGACCCAAAATCGAAGCAAAGAATGGTAAAATCAGTATATCACATAGAATCAACTAGGGTTTGAATATTCTTGCAAAGATCAGTCAAAACGATGAAGAAACAAATAACTAAACATCGAGAACTCAGAAAGATCTTTGAAAAACAGTTTGGGATGAACCCTAGCTTAGGAAGAGTGATAAAAAGTTTGAACAATCAATTAAACCAGAAATGTTTGAAAGGAAAACATGTAATAGTGCTCGATTCATCCCAGATCTATATAGATTTGAGAAGGATCGATAGTAACAGACTAGGGTTTTCATGAGAGAATAGGTCAAGAATCCATAGATTCGTAACAAAAATTAGGAGAAATTCATACTCACAAACGGAAAATGGCATGAGACAAGCTGATAAACAAAGTTTTAAACCAGAACCAGTTGGGTTACTTGAGATTTTCTCAAGGATCCAAGAAATCAAAGAACAATGGCGTGTGGAAGACCAGGTCTAGCCGGAAAAGGTATAGGAACCATATGGATGAGATATACGCCGGTGACGATGTTTAGAATTAGGGTTAGGTCGAGAGAGTTGAGAGAAGAGGGAGGTGACGACGACAGATGAGGGAGAGAATGAGAGGGTTTGGGGGGGGAGGGGGGTAGGTTAGGTTTAATTATGGTAGGGGATTTGTGGACCGTTGATCAAAATGATGAACGACCACGATTGAATGGGCAATTGGGCCGGGCAGGTGCAGCTTTGGGCATAAGGGGATTTGGGCTAATTTTTAAAAGGGTTTTGGGCTGGTCTTTTGGGTTAAGTCTGAAAACAAAAGGGGCTATTTATTAAATACCCATATAATTAATAAAAAGTAATTTATAAAATAGTTAACAAATTATAAAAAATAATTTTCATGCATAGAAATATTTTAAAATAATTACTTAATATTTTAAAAATACAATGAGCCATTTTCTGAAAAATAATGCAATAATGTATGCATGAGTTATAATTACAAAGTTATTGCAATTGTGAGCAAAAAGTGTAAATCCGGCCATTTGTGAAATAATTTGAACTTAACATGACTATAAATGGCAAAACTAAATCATGAAATGTTATAAAGTCATTTGTGATGCAATTTCTAATTTTTTATATGAATAAAATACTAGGATAAATTAGTTTAAAAATGTAGAAATTATGGAAAAATATCAATTGATGCTACTGCATAGTTTTAAAAGTATATATGCATTTAAGAAATATTATATGGAAAAATTGGGTATCAACAATCAGGAGGTAGTGTCTCAGACTTTTAAAGATGTGTGCCTCAACAAGGTTCTCGTGCCATGATTCCGGCACTGGTTGCTCCATCGCCCACTCAGCCTGTTAGAGGCAAGGGTCAGGGCAGCCTGGGGTGGTGGCCATGTTATTAGATGTGGAGGCCATCCTGAAAGAGGTCGTCCGAGAGGTGGAGGTCAGAGTGGTGTGGCTCAACCCTATTTCTATCCATTCCCAGCTAGACATGAGGTAGAGTCATCTGATGCGCTCATCACATGTATTTTTCCGGTTTGTCATAGAGATGCATTAGATTTATTTTATCCGGGTTTCACTTATTCATATGTGTAATCCTAATTTGCTTCATATCTGGATGTGTCTCGTGATTATTTGAGTGCTCTTGTTTTTGTGTTTACGCCTGTGGGAGATTATATTGTGATAGATCGTGTTTATCACGCATGTGTGGTCTCTATCGAGGGTTATGAGACTATGGTAGATCTTCTATTACTTAGTATGGTGGACTTGAATGTTATTTTTTGCATGGATTGGTTGTCACTGTATCACGTTATTGTAAATTATAACTCTAAGACCATGACGTTGGAGATGCCAGAATTCCCGAGATTGGAGTGGAGAGGTTCATTGTGTTATGTTCCCATCAGGGTGGCGTATTTTCTAAAGGCACATAGGATGGATGAAAAGGGGTGCTTGGCATACTTAGCCTTTGTAAGAGATGTTATTGATTATACTCCTACAGTTGAGTAATTTTTTGTAGTGAGAGGCTTTCCACATTTGGTATTGACTTGGTGCCGAGCACTCAACCCATTTCTATTCCACCATATCGCATGGCACCAATGTAGTTGAAGGAATTAAGGAAACAAGTTCAAGAGTTTCTTGTTATCAGATATAGTGTTTTGCCTTGGGGTGATCTGGTTCTACTTATGAAGAAGAAAGATGGCATTATGAGGATGTCTATTGACTGCAGGAAACTAAATAAAGTTACAGTTCAGAACTAGTACCTACTACCACGTATTGATGATTTGTTTGACCAACTCCAGGGTGCTAAGGTGTTCTTGAAGATCGAACTGAGATAGGGATATCATTAGTTGCATATCCCGGCATCAGACCTTCCGAAGACGGATTTCGGGACTTGTTATGGTCACTTTGCGTTTCTGGTGATGTCTTTGGGCTGACCAATGCCCCAACAACCTTTATGCACTAGATGAACAGTGTGTTCTATCTGTATCTTGATTCTTTTGTCATTATTGTCATTAATGATATATTAGTGTATTCCCGCAGCCGGGAGGATCATGAGCAGCACTGACCAATGCCACAACAACCTTTATGCACTTGATGAACAACATGTTCTAGTTGTATCTTTATTCCTTTGTCATCGTTTTCATTAATGATATATTGGTTTATTCCCACAGTGGGGAGGATCATGAGAAACACTTGAGTATCATGATCCATACTTTGAGGGATGAAGCTATATGCTAAATTCTCCAAGTGCGCAGTTTTGGCTTGATTTGGTGGCATTCTTGGGTCATGTGGTGTTTAGTGAGGGGATTAAGGTGGATCCAAAGAATATTGAGGTAATTCAGAACTGGCCTAGACATGCATAAGCTACAGAGATTCGGAGGTTCTTGGGTTTGGCAGGTTATTATTGTCGTTTCGTGGAGGGTTTTTTGTCCATCGCAGCTCCTTTGATTAGATTGACCTAGAAGGGTACTCCTTTTAGATGGTCTGAAGAGTGTGAGGTGATCTTTCAGAAGATCAATATTGCAATGTATACAACCCTGGTGCTGCCATCGCCTACCAGTTCGGGATCTTATATCGTGTATTGTTATGTGTCGTGTATAGGTCTTGCGCAGTGTTGATGCAGGATAGTAGGGTTATTGCTTATGCATCTCGGTAGTTAAAGGTTTATGAGAAAAATTACCATGTGCATGATTTAGAGTCTGCAACCATTTCTTATCCGCTAAAGATTTGGAGGCATTATCTATAAGGTGTTCCATGTGAGGTATATACCGACCATCGGAGTCTCCAGCACATGTTCAAGCAGAAGAACCTTAATTTCTGGTATCAGAGATGGTTAGAGTTGCTGAAAGACTACAATATCACCATATTATATCATTTTGCGAAGGCCAATGTAGTGGCCGAAGCGTTAAGTAGGAAGGCTGAGAGCATGTGCAGTTTGGCATATTTACTGATAGAGGAGAGGTCACTAGCCAGGGATGTTCAGGCTTCATCCAATCAGCTTGTGGAGGATATTTTGGAGCCTAGTCGGTTTCTTGCTTGTGTTTTTGCATAGCCACCATTTTTTGAGCGTATCAAGGCTTGCTAGTCTGATGATCCTCACTTGTTGCTTTTGAGGGACACAATGCAATGACTAAGGATTTTATGATTGGAGATGATGGTGTTATGTGGATTCAGGGCCGGATTTTTGTTCAAAATGTTATTAGGTTGAGAGATTGGATCCTTGAGGAGGCTTATAGTTCACGATATTCCATTCACCCAAGTTTCATGAAGATGTATCGTGACTTGCAACAACACTATTGGTGGCGAACAATGAATAAAGATATTGTTTCTTATGTCATGTTTGATTGTCAATAGGTGAAGTACGAGCAACAGAAATCGGGAGGGTTGACTCCGAGACTAGAGATATCGCAGTGGAAGTAGGAGAGCATCACTATGGATTTTGTGGTAGGATTACCACAGATCTTGAGGAAAAATAATGCAATCTGGGTCATCGTGGACCGGTGGACGAAGTCCACACACTTTATTCTACTGATGACTTCCTATTCTTCAGAACAAATAGCTTAGATTAATACCCAGGAGATTATCCGCCTGCATGGCATGCCCATTTCCATCATTTTTTACCGAGGCACATAGTTCACATTGTATTTTTGGACATCCGTGCAGCATGTAGGCACACGGGTCGAGCTGAGTACTGCATTTCATCCTCAGATGGACGGACTACCCCCATCACACTATTCAGATCTTAGAGGACATGTTATGTGCCTGTATTATTGATTTCGGAGGTTCAATAGATCAGTTCTAACACTTGCAAAGTTTGCCTACAACGACAGTTATCAGTCGATTATTCATATGGCTTCATACAAGGCCTTATATGGGAGGCGATGTCGTTCGCTGATTGGTTGGTTTGATCCCGGAGACGCTATTTTGTTGGGCAATGATTTGGTCTGTGATGCTATGGAAAAGGTGAAAGTGATTCAGGAGCGACTTTGTACAGCTTTGCCCGGGCAAACGATTTTTTGCGGACTGGAAGATTTGAGATGTAGGTAACATGGTGGGTGAGAATGTATGTAGCTTAAAGAAAATGTGATTTTTGGATTTAAAACCACCTTGAGTTGACCACAGTCAACATTCTTGGAAAATACCTTAGATCGGTGTTTTGGCAATTCCTGTAGGTTCATATGACATTTTTGGACTTGTACGCATGTTTGGTTGGGGTCCGGGATGACCCAAGAACATTTTGACGCATTGTGTGAAAGTTTGTGAAAAATGAGTTTTCAAGTTGAAATCGTGGAGTTTTAACGATTAATTCTTCTTATTTGAGGTTATTTTGATGATTTGAGGTGGAAAGCGAGTTTCTATGATGTTATTACGCTTGTGTGCATGTTCGGGTTGGAGCCCAAAGGGCTCAGGTGAGTTTCAGGTCATTTTTGGCCTTATGTGACTGCTGGTTTTTCTTTTGGTGTCTCAGTGCTTCGCGATCGCGAAGCCACTGTCGCGATCGCGAAGGGGAACTGTGGGGCTGAGGTTGTTGTTCTATGAGAACATGAGGGTACGCTCATGAATCCAAAAGGCTTGGGGTATTGACCTTCGCGAAAGCGGCAGACCCTAGGCGAACACATAGTGTTGGGGATAACTAGGGAAGGGGCGGTCTTCATCGCGAACGTGACCCCTAGGACGTGAACGCGGAGGCTTGGCTGGGGAATATCCTTCTCAAATTGGATGGAGACTTCAAAAACATGAAGTCCCATGGGCCTCTGTGCGCAAATCCGATAAGTACTTCGCGAACGCGAAGAACACCTTACGCCCTTTTAAATGAAATCTGAAAGTCGGGATTTTGTAATTCTTCACCATTTTTGGAAACTAGAGCTCAGACTGGAGAGATTTTCATCCCAACTTCATTGGTTAGTACTTTTTAACTAGTTTTAATGTATTTCTACAATCACCCATTGATTTTATCCTTTAATGTATTTATTTCATGATAGAAATTAGTGCTTTTGTGTAGAACTTAGGGATTTTGTAAAATTGATATTTTAGACCTCAAATTGAGGCTGGATTTCGAAACAAATCACATAACCGGGCTTGGGGGTGAATGGGTAGTCGGATTTTGGTCCAAATCTCAGATTTTGACCAAGCGGGCCCGAGGTAGACTTTTTCAATTTCATTAAAGATTGAATCTCTTTCACTCGTGGCTAGTTTCTAAAGCATATTTTTAATTATTTAAACTATATTTGGAGGCTAATTCTAAAGGAAAAGACGTGATTGATTGTTGACTTGATTTCGGAAAGAGATAAGTGTCACGGTTAACCTTGGGCTTGAGGGAATTAGGACTTGATTGGTCTAGTTACTACTTGATTTATGTGTGGGGGAGGCGATATATTCAAGCCGACAAGTATATATACGTAGTCATGGGTTAAGAGTGCGGGTTGGAATATTGTTTTGTTGTCTTCAATTATTTCATGCCTTCCTCTAATCCATGTTAATACTTGCTAAAGGATTTAATCGTTACTTGTCTTACTTGTTAAATTAATGCATTTATTCATTACATGTCTTAATTTGCTATTTGTTTTCATATATTTGTGTCTTTATTTATTTATTGTCAATATTTCCTTTATGACTTTATGTGTTGTTAGATAGCTACTTTTATCCCCTTTATGTCTTTAATTATGCAATTCCCTTACTGCATTTTATTGTGAGATACGACGTAGTTGGTTATATTTTTTTCATTTATTTTAATATTGTGTGGGATCGGGTTACATTCTTCAACGGATATTGGTATTATTATATTGGATCTAGTTACACGTCACAACGAATATTGATATTATTGTATGGTATCGGATTGCACGCCTCAACGGATATTAATGTTATTGTTTGCGATAATGTTGCACACTGCAATGGTACTTGTGTGTATGTGTGTGTATATATATATATATTTGTGGATCGGGGTGCGCGTCGCAACGAAGAAGACATTTTATGACTGCTCTAGACTGTTGTTTTATATCTGTATTATACTGTGAATTGAACATAGCTGATATTCAGGGGCCCTATGTTATGTATTCTTTGTTCTGGATTTTATGTTAATTCCTGTTTTATTGTTCTATAATTATGTCATTTATACTCGCACAGGTTTATAGTGAGTACCTTGTTATAGCCTTGTCACTACTTCGTCGAGGTTAGGCTCGAAACTTATGGAGTATATTGGATTAGTTGTACTCATAATATACTTCTGCATTTCTTGTACAGATTCTGGTGTTGGTCCCAGCAGCGGTTAGTAGAGGCTCGCTCGTCCTTTCTTACATGGAGACTTGAGGTAGATCTGCATAGCCTTAGCAGACCCTGAAGTCCCCTTCTTGTTTCTTGCATTGTTATTTCATTAAGACAATTTTAATTTTGTTTAGATTGTGGTTGTAGTATTTTGTTTTAGTTGCTCATGTACTTGTCACGCCAGATTTTGGGATTTGACTAGACGGCGTATTGGGCATTATTATATCTATTTTGAAGTTCTATAGTTTTTATATTTCTTATTTTACTGTTTTTAGAATTGTTAAAATGAATAATGTATAGTTAATGTTGGCTTTCCTAGAAAGTGAACGTTACGTGAAATCACGACCCCATGATTTTAATTTCGGGTCGTGACAACTTATGCCAGACGCCTACTAAGTGGAGCTATCAAATACAAATTATCATCAGGAGACTACAACTCTATGCCTACACTTCAAATATACATGCAAAAATAAAAGCATCACAATTTAATTATCAAACCATCACACTATGTCAGCATGCTCATAGTGCCTAGTACAAGTGTCTCTCAGTCATGTTCTCAGCACTATCATAGATAACTGAGCCGGAAGGTTTCCGTGAGATATGTTGTAACGACCCGGTCGGTCGTTTTGAGAGTTAGCTCCCCGATCCCCTAATAATTGCTTCTCCCATGTCTGTTTATGTCATTGAAACTTGTCGGAGCGTTGTGTGATGAAATTCGGAGTAATTTTGGACACAATCCTTAAATGTGGATTTTAGCTTTTGAAATCAGGCCATAGCTAGAACTGTGTGAAGACGGATTCAGAATGGAATTTCGTCGACTACGTTAGCTATGTTAGCTCTGTTGGGTGATTTCGGGGTTAGGAGCGTGTTCGGAATGAGTTTTCGAGGTCGGTTGTAGATTTAGGCTTGAATTGGCGAAAGTTAGAATTTCGGCGATTTCGGCCGATAGGTGAGATTTTGATATCGGACTCGGAATGGAGTTCCGAAAGCAACAGCAGGTCCGTAATGCCATTTGTGACCTGCGTGCAAATTTTGTGGTCATTAGGATGAGTTTAGACTTGATTCGACATCGGATGTGGATTTTAGAAATTTCATAAGTCCTTAGGTTTGAATCTATGCATATTTAATGATTTTTATGTTATGAGACGTGTTTTTAAGGCTCGACCAAGTTTGAATGAGGTATTAGGGTTGATTGGTAGTTTTGGTTGAGGTCCCGGGGATCTCGGGTGTGTTTCGGGTGTTCAAACGGGCATTTTTGGCCTAATAACCTTAGCTGATTTTCTGGTTTTTCTGCAGCAGTATTTTGTTCTCTGCGATCACAAGGGTTCACCCGCGATCACGTAATGTAAATGTGAGATGTCCTGCGACTTGTTCTCTGCGATCGCAAGAAGAGGTCCGCGATCGCAGTGTGTTGGAATCTTGGTCTTCGCGATCACATGACCTGGACCGCGGTCGCGTAGAGTGTTCTTGGTCTGAGGGAGTTTCAATATTTGTTCTACGCGGTCGCGTGGCCCCAACCGCGATCGCGTAGCTCTGGGTATTGAAGGTCCGCGATCGCAATAACGTAATCGCGATCGCGATGAAGGTTTTAGGCGCGTGGCGGGATGTTCTCCGCGATCGCGACTATGTGTCTGCGATTGCAGAAGAAACACCTAGGCAAAATATTAAAACCCGAATTCGAGGGTTTTAGCCTATTTTCACCATTTTTGACTTTGAGAGCTCGGGGGAGGCGATTTTTGAGGACTTTTGCACCAGGGTAACTTGGGTAAGTGATTTCTACCCAACTTAGATTAATTTTCATGATTCCTAACTTAAATCTAGTCTTTAAAATTCGAATTTGGGTGGAAAATTTGGGAAAAAATGGATGAACTTCATAGACCAAATTATTGAGTTTTGATTGGGTGTTTGACCTCCGATTTGAGAGATTCTTAGATGGTTAGACTCGTGAGCGAACGAGTGTCCGAAAAATATAATTTTAGCCGATTTCGAGACGTTGGCCCGGGGGACTTTTTGGGCGAATTTCCTAATTTCGCGTATTAGCTTAGAAATAATTAGCTATTTTGTTTCCTTGAAGTGATATTTACATTATGCAATCGAATTGAATAGATTTGGGCCACCCGGAGTCGGATACTCGTGGCAAGAGCGTGGTATTGAGTTGATTAGCGCAGTCAAGGTAAGTGGCTTGCCTAACTCTGTGTTGGGGAATTCCCTTAGGCCTTTTTATACTGAATTTTATTATGTGGGACGCCGTGTACGTGAGGTGACGAGTGCATACACGGGTCATTGTTGTTAAATTCCCTCTTTTCCTTCCATGACATAACTCATTTACAATCCTATATTACTGTTTCATGTTATAACTGATTAGTTAGCGTAGGAATAAGCATGCCTACCTGTCCTTACTTGAATTCCCCGTATTTTCTACTATTTGCTCCATGCTTAGGTAGTTTTACCTTATTATTGCCTATTGTTTTCTTGAAATGTTCAATTAAGCCGTATCCGATAGAATTCTGCATTTCATATTTAAATTGGGACTACGGACCGAGATCCGGGATCTTTCCCCCTGTACTGCATTGCATATTTAAATTGGGACTACAAACTGAGATCCGGGAGCTTTCCCCCTATACTACATAGCATATTTAAATTGGGATTACGGGCCGAGATCCGGGAGCTTTCCCCCTGTAGTGCATTGTGTATTTGCTGTTGAGATATATGTTGTGCGGAACCAAGGGCTCTTTTTTATTATTTCTTTCAGTTTTCCTTTAAATTCTGCTTATTGTTTCTATTTATATGTCACTGTTCAAACTTATAACTGTCTTATTTTCAAACTCAGTAGAGCCTCAACCTAACCTCGTCACTACTTGACTGGGGTTAGGCTTGGAACTTACTGAGAACCAATTGTGGTGTACTCATGCCCTTCCTGTGCATGTTTTTCCCATGTGCAGATCCAGGTACCAGTACACAGCGTTTTGGCTAAAAGTACTACAACAGTTGTTAGGAGACTGCGAGGTAATTCTGCCGTGTCCGCAGAATCCCACGTGTCCCCATCTACTCTACTACAGACATAGGAGATATACATATACACATTTTCTTTGTTCCGTTGTATATAGCTATAGTCGTACAAAGCTTGTGATTTGTGACATTCTGGGTTTTGGGAAGTAAATGTTGTGGATGTCGAGCGGCTAAATCTTATACTAATACTTCTTCTTTACTGTTTATGTTATTATTTTGTCTTGTTTTTCCGCGAATTTAGGCTTACCTAGTCGTAAAGACTAGGTGACGTCACGAGACCGTTTCGAAGGGAAATTTGGGTCGTGATAGGTTGGTATCAGAGCGTCTAGGTTCATAGGAGTCACAAATCACAAGCTGGTTTATTAGAGTCTCGCGGATCGGTGCAGAGATGTCCGTATCTATCTTCGAGAGGATATGTAACTGTTAAGAACAATCATATTCTTTGGAATTCCGTATCGTGCTAGTTACTCTCATCAAAATTCTTAAACTCTATTCTATTCTTGCTTACAAATGGTTCGTACTCGTACCGGACGTACTGATGACCAGGCACCCGAGCCCCCAGTCAAAGTCGTCAGATGCAGGGGTCGGGGCAGAGGATGAGCACGCAGTGCAGCCCAAGCACCGGCGAGAGCAGAGGCAGAGGATCCCCCAAAAGCCACAATTGGAGGGGCACAGGAGGTCCCTACTATTACTCCAGCCCTCCAGGAGACATTGGCTCAGTTTTTGAGTGCCTTCAGTACTCTATCTCAGGCGGGACTACTTCTGATAGCTCCAGCTATATCCCTGGCCGAGGGAGGGACACAAACTCCCGCAGCCCGCACTCCTGAGCAGAGGGTTCATATTGGGCAGGTTCCAGAGTACACAACTCAACATGAGGTTAGGGCAGCTGTTCCTAAGGCAGAGCAACTTCGACTCGAGAGGTACAAAAAGTACCACCCACCTGAGTTCAGCGGACTAGCTTCAGATGACGCCTTGTGTTTTCTTGAGGGGTGTCATCGCATTCTCCTCACTATGGGTAATGTGGAGACGATTGGGGTTTCTTTCACTGCTTTGCAGCTGAGGGGAGAAACTTATCAGTGGTGGCGTGCTTTTGAGATTAGTAGTCCGGACGAGGCAGCTTCACTTACTTGGGCTCAGTTCTCCGAGATGTTCTTACTTGAGTTTGTCCCTCAGAGCCTCAGCGATGCTTGGCGGGTGGAGTTTAAGCAGCTACGCCAGGGTACCATGACTGTGTTAGAGTATGCAGTCCGTTACAGCGATTTGGCTCGCCATGCACCAGCTTTGGTTGTCACTGTTATAGAGAGGGTTCGACATTTTATTGAGGGACTCCACCCCAGTATTCGGGCCAGCATGGCAAGAGAGCTGGAGACCGATATTACTTACCAGGAGGCCGTGAGTATTTCCCGGAGGAATAAGACTATGTTAGCCTGGGACAGGGAAGAGAGAGAGGCCAAGAGGTCTCGGGAGACTGGTCATTTTTCAGGAGCCCGTGCACCAGCGGCATGCTGTGGTAGGGGTTTTGTGAGTCGCCCCGTTCATTCAGCTCTCCCAGCAGCCAGTGGAATTCTAGCTCCTCCTAGACCTCAGGAGCCTTATTATGCACCACCAGTATCTCATGTGCCTCCTGCTCGAGGTGTTATCACTTGCCAATCCAGCAGGCCAGTTCAGAGTCAGCAGTAGCCGCCACGTCCTCCGAGGTTTTTTTTTGGGTGTGGTGACCCTCGTCATGTGATCAGAGATTGCCCTAGAGCTAGGAGGGGTGCACCACCTTAGACTTATCAAGTTCCACGTCTTCCAACGGGTCTTCCAACTATTCTCCCAGCCCCAGCTACTACCCCACCTTCTCAGACAGCTCGAGGTGGAGGTCGCCCTCGAGGGGGAGGCTAGGCCAGATATTATGCTCTTCCAGCCCGTTCAGAGGCCGTTGCTTCAGATTCAGTCATCACAGGTATTGTCCCTGTTTGTCATAGGGATGCATCCATGTTATTTGATCCAGGTTCTACGTACTCATATGTATCTTCTTACTTTGCTTCACAATTGGGGATATCTCGGGATTCTTTGAGTTCCCCCGTATAAGTTTCTACTCCTATGGGAGATTCTCTTGTTGTGGACCGTGTATATCGATCGTGCTTGATTGTTATTAGTGGTTTTGAGACCAGGGCTGACTTACTATTACTCAGCATGGTAGATTTCGATGTTATATTGGGTAAAGACTGGTTGTCTCCATACTATGCTATTCTTGATTGTCACACCAAGACCGTGACGCTGGCTATGCAAGGATCGCCGAGGTTAGAGTGGAGAGGTTCCTTACAGTACACTACCCGTCAAGTTATTTCTTTTCTTAAGGCTCAGTGGATGATTGAAAAGGGGTGTGATGCGTATTTGGCTTATGTGAGAGATGTTAGTGCTGAGACCCCTACAGTTGAGTCAGTCCCCGTTGTCAGGGATTATCCTGATGTTTTTCCAGCTGATCTTCCGGGTATGCCGCCCAACAGAGATATTGATTTCGGCATTGACTTGTTACCAGGCACTCAACCCATTTCCATTCCTCCCTATCGTATGGCTCCTCCTGAGTTGAAGGAGTTGAAGGAGAAGTTGCAGGAGTTGCTTGACAAAGGTTTCATCAGGCCCAGTGTATCACCTTGAGGTGCTCCGGTGTTATTTGTGAAGAAAAAGGATGGTTCGATGCGTATGTGTATTGACTACCAGCAGCTGAATAAGGTGACAGTGAAGAACAGGCACCCATTGCCCCGCATTGATGATTTATTTGACCAGTTACAGGGTTCTAGGGTGTTCTCCAAGATTGATCTGCATTCGGGTTATCATCAGTTGAATATTCGGGAGCCGGATATCCCGAAGACTGCCTTCAGGACCAGATATGGCCACTATGAGTTCCTTGTTATGTCATTTGGGCTGACCAATGCCCCAGCAGCCTTTATGCACCTAATGCACATCGTATTTCGGCCTTATCTTGATACTTTCGCCATCGTGTTCATTGATGTCATCCTGGTATATTCTCGGTCCCCGGAGGACCATGAGCAGCACCTGAGGACCGTGCTTCAGACATTGAGGGAGAAGAAGTTGTATGCCAAATTTTCTAAGTGTGAATTTTTTCTTGATTCCGTGGCATTCCTAGGCCATGTGGTGTCTTCAGATGGGATCAAGGTAGATCCGAAGAAGGTGGAGGCGGTGCAGAGTTGGCCCAGACCGTCTTCAGCTACTGAGATCTGCAGTTTCCTCGGTTTGGCTGGGTATTATCGGCGTTTTGTGGAGGTATTTTCATCCATTGCAGCGCCCATGACCAGACTGACCCAGAAGGGTTCCCCTTTTATATGGACTGAGGAGTGTGAGGAGAGCTTTTAGAAGCTTAAGACAGCCCTGACTACAGCTCCTGTGTTGGTATTGCCTACCGGTTCCGGGTCCTATACAGTCTATTGTGATGCTCCGAGGATTGGCCTGGGAGCGGTGTTGATGCAGGACGGTAGGGTGATTGCCTACGCGTCTAGACAGTTGAAGGTGAATGAGAAACACTACCCTGTTCATGATCTTGAGTTGGCAGCGATTGTTCATGCCCTCAAGATATGGCGTCATTATTTATATGGTGTTCCCTGTGAGATATTCACGGATCACCGGAGTTTGCAACACATATTCAGGCAGAAGGATCTCAATTTGCGCCAGGGTAGGTGGTTGGAGTTACTCAAGGATTATGACATCACTATACTATACCACCCGGGGAAGGCCAATGTGGCGGCCGACGCCTTGAGTCGCCGGGCGGAGAGTTTGGGGAGTTTGGCATACCTTCATGCAGTTGAGAGGCCTCTAGCCTTAGATGTTCAGTCCTTAGCCAGTCAGTTCGTGAGGTTGAATCTTTCTGAGCTTTGCCGGGTATTAGCTTGTGTGGTTGCTCGATTTTCTCTTTATGACCGCATCAGAGAGCTCCAGTATGGTGACCCCCACCTTCTGGTTCTTCAGGATAGAGTCTGGTGGGGTGATGCTAGGGATGTGACCATAGGTGATGATGGTGTGATGAGGATGCATGGCTGTATTTGTGTGCCCAATGTAGATAGGATTCGGGAGTTGATTTTTGAGGAGGCCCATAGTTCGCGGTATTCCATCCATCCGGGTACCGCGAAGATGTACCAGGATCTGAGACAACACTATTGGTGGCGAAGGATGAAGAAGGATATAATGGATATTTTAGCCAAGTGTCTCAACTGTCAGCAAGTCAAATGTGAGCATCAGAGTCCGGGAGGGCTACTTCAGCAGATGCCCATTCCTTGGGAGCGCATTACCATGGATTTCGTGGTTGGGTTGCCTCGGACTTTGCGGAATGTTGATGCGGTTTGGGTCATTATGGATAGGTTGACCAAATTGGCGTATTTCATTCCAGTAGCTACCACTTATACTTCTGAGAGGTTGGCCCAGATCTACATTCGAGAGATAGTCCGGTTGTAAGGTGTGCCGGTGTCCATTATATCAGATCGAGGTCCTCAGCTCACCTCGCACTTCTGGAGAGCATTGCATAGTGAGTTGGGTACCCAGATAGACCTCAGCACATCATTTCACCCTCAGACTGATGGTCAGTCGGAGCAGACATTTCAGATATTGGAGGACATGCTCAGGGCGTGTGTGATTGACTTCGTAGGTCAGTGGGACCAGTTCTTTCCCTTGGCCAAGTTTGCTTACAATGATAGTTATCAGTCCAGCATTTAGATGGCTCCATTTGAGGCTTTGTTTGGTCATCGATGTCGTTCTCCTATCGGGTGGTTTGATCCTGGCGAGGCTAAGTTATATGGCACCGACCTGGTTAAGGCTGCTTTGGAGAAGGTGAGGTTGATTCAGGAGAGGCTCCGCACAGCCCAGTCCAGACAGAAGAGTTACGCGGATCAGAAGACACGTGATGTATCATTTATGGAGGGAGATAAGGTCTTGTTGAAAGTCTCGCCGATGAAGGGTATTACGAGGTTCGGGATGAAGGGCAAGCTGAGCCCAAGGTTCATTGGACCTTTTGAGGTTTTGCAGCGGGTTGGGGAGGCTGCTTATGAGTTGGTATTGCCTCCCAACTTAGCAGGAGTTCATCCGGTATTCCACGTTTCCATGCTCCGGAAGTATCACGGTGATCCGACTCATGTTTTGGATTTCAGCTCAGTTTAGTTGAACAAGGATCTATCATATGTTGAGGAGCCTATGGCTATATTGGACAGGCAGGTCAGAAATCTCAGATCGAAGAATATTGCCTCAGTCAAGGTTCAGTGGAGGGGTCATCCGGTTGAGGAGGCGACTTGGGAGACCGAGCAGGATATGCGAAGTCAGTACCCTCATCTTTTCACAGCTTCAGGTATGTTTCTATACTAGTTCGAGGATGAACGATTTTCTTAAGAGGGGGAGAAGGTAACGACCCGGTCGATCGTTTTGAGAGTTAGCACCCCGATCCCCTAATAACTTCTTCTCCCATGTCTATTTATGTCATTGAAACTTGTCGGAGCGTTGTGTGGTAAAATTCGGAGTGATTTTGGACACATAGTCCTTAAATGTGGATTTTAGCTTTTGAAATCAGGCCGTAGCTAGAACTTTGTGAAGACGGATCCGAAATGGAATTTCCTCGACTCCGTTAGCTCCGTTGGGTGATTTCGGGGTTAGGAGCGTGTTCGGAATGAGTTTTCGAAGTCGGTTGTAGATTTAGGCTTGAATTGGCGCAAGTTAGAATTTCGGCGATTTCGGCCGATAGGTGAGATTTTTGATATCGGACTCGGAATGGAATTCCAAAAGAGATAGCAGGTCCGTAATGTCATTTGTGACATGTGTGCAAAATTTGAGTTCATTAAGATAAGCTTAGACGTGATTCGACATCGGGTGTGGATTTTAGAAATTTCATAAGTACTTAGGCTTGAATATATGCATATTTAATGATTTTTCTGTTATGAGACATGTTTTTAAGGCTCGAACGAGTTTTAATGAGGTATTAGGGTTGATTGGTAGTTTTGGTTGAGGTCCCGGGGGCCTCGGGTGTGTTTCGAGAGTTCAAATGGACATTTTGGCCTAATAGCCTTAGCTGATTTTCTGGTTTTTCTGCAGCAGTATTTTGTTCTCTGCGATCCCAAGGGTTCACCCGCGATCACGTAATGTAAATGTGAGATGTCCTGCGACTTGTTATCTGCGATCGCAAGAAGAGGTCCGCGATTGTAGGGTGTTGGAATCTTGGTCTTCGCGATCACATGACCTGGACCGCGGTCGCGTAGAGTGTACTTGGTCGGGGGGAGTTTCAATATTTGTTCTACGCGGTCGCGTGGCCCAACCCACGATCGCATAGCTCTGGGTCTTGAAGGTCCGCGGTCGCAATCACGTAATCGCGATCGTGATGAAGGCTTTTAGGCGCGTTGCGGAATGTTCTCCGCGATCGCGACTATGTGTCTGCGATCGCATAGAAGAAACACCTGGGCAGAATATTAAAACCCCAATTTGAGGATTTAAGCATGTTTTCACCTTTTTTGATTTTGAGAGCCCGGGAGAGGCGATTTTTGAGGACTTTTGCACCTGGGTAACTTGGATAAGTGATTTCTGCCCAACTTAGATTAATTTCCGTGATTCCTAACTTAAATCTAGTCTTTAAAATTCGAATTTGGGAAAATATTGGATGAACTTCATAGACCAAATTATTGAGTTTTGATTGGGTGTTTGACCTCCGATTTGAGAGATTCTTAGATGTTTAGACTAGTGAGCGAACGAGTGTCCGAAAAATATAATTTTTACCCGATTTCGAGACGTGGGCTCGGGGGACGTTTTGGGCGAATTTCCTGATTTCGCGTATTAGCTTAGAAATAATTAGCTATTTTGTTTCCTTGAAGTGATATTTACATTATGCAATCGAATTGAATAGATTTGGGTCACCCGGAGTGGGATACTCGTGGCAAGAGCATGGTATTGAGTTGATTAGCGCAGTCAAGGTAAGTGGTAGCCATTTCATTAATATTTCAGCAAAACAATTTCGTTCAAAAACTGATTTCTAAGGCTTGGGACCTCGGAATTCCTTTCTGGGCATATGCCCGAGTCCCCTATTTTATTGCGGACCTCCCGGGCCCGTTTACTCAAAATTTTGACCAAAGTCAACTCTAATCAAATTTTAATTCTAGAATTTACTATTTCTCATATTTTCACATAAAAGCTTTTCGATTTCACGCCAGGACTGCGCACGCAAATCGAGATATCTAAAATTAATCCTTTTAGGGATATTAAGCCTAGAACGGAGTCTAAATTCAAAAAATGACCCCTTGGTTCATCACAATGTCCACCTCTAAAACAAACGTTCGTCCTCGAACGGATATAGAAAATTACCTCAAGTGCGGATATCTACTTTGTATGTCTGAATCGGACTCCCAAGTAGATGCCTCAACGAGCTGGCCTCTCCACTACACTCGAACTGAAGGATAACTCTTAGATCTCAACTGACGAACCTGTTAGTCTAAAATAGATACCGACTCCTCCTCATAAGTCAAGTCTTTTTCCAATTTAACAGAGCCGAAATCTAACATGTGGAACGGGTCACCATGATATTTCCGGAGCATAGACACGTGGAATACCGGATGAACTAAGGATAACCCTGGAGGCAACGCGAGTCTATAAGCTACCTCCCCCACTCTATCGAGAATCTCATATGACCCGATGTACCTAGGGCTCAACATACTCTTCTTTCCAAACCTCATAACACCCTTCATGGGTGACACACGATGTAATACTCTCTCTCCAACCATGAATGCCACATCACGAACCTTACGATCGGCATAACTCTTTTGCCTAGACTGAGCTGCACGAAGTCTCTCCTGAATAATCTTGACCTTATCCAAGGCCTCCTGAACTAAGTCTGTATCCAACAACCGAGCCTCTCCCGGCCCAAACAATCCAACTGGCGATATGCACCGTCTACCATATAATGCCTAATAAGGAGCCATCTGAATGCTCGACTGATAGCTATTATTATTAGCAAATTCTGCTAACGGAAAGAACTGATCCCACGAACCTCCAAAGTCAATAACAAAAGCACGAAGCATGTCACGAACCAAAATCTATTAAGGTCGTGATGGCGTCGGACACCACTGTCAGGCAAGCTAATCATTTAATAGTGAGTTTAGTTCCTGTTTTAAACATTTTCGAAATCGTTACCTTTCACTTACAGCCCAATGAGCAAATAGAAATTCATTAAATAATACGAAAGGTAAACAATTTAATTTAGTAGAGTAAATCCCATACACATCCCAGAACGTGGTGACACAAGAACATGAGAAATTTCTAATAATTTTACAAAATACTACAAAGCTTGTCTGAAATACAGTTGGACAAGGAAAATTAAAATAAAATGAATACAATACGAGGGATACTCTGTCAGCTGCGGATCGCCTCCGGATGATGCAGCTCGCCTAAGTCTCCAAACCAGCCACGTCGCTATGAAAGTACCTGTGCAATAAAAATGCACAACAAGTGTAGCATGAGTACAAAAAAACCGTGTACTTAGTAAGTATCCCACCTAACCTCAGAGAGGTAGTGATGAGAGGTCGAATTAAACACTTGCTATAAGTCGGTTAAGTATAATCAATTGAGGTTCTAAGCATGAGTATCATAGGCAATTAAATAATGATCAGGAATAAGAAATACCAACTTATTTCTCATTTAACACATCAAATCTACTTCATTTTTAACTTGGCCATTCAAAACTCCTTAGGCCGATAAGCATGTAAAACTCACAAGAATATGCAGCATTTATCATGCGCAAACAAAATGTTGAGGGTCGAACGACGCAAACCAACAATAATAAAACCGTGCACTGCCGAGGGTCGAACGAAACGAACCATAGACGCATCTATTTTCGCCACACGCGAATCGATCATGCGACGCGGTTAACATAATAATAATAAGGCTAACCTGCTCGCGAATCATACCTGCGACTCAGGTGCTCATAGGTACACGTATTCACATAACAATCCGCATTTTTATCAAGAAAACAACTTCTCAAGAAAATGATAAAATTCTCTTTGGGTGAACATGAAGATAGTATTTAAATCATTTCTAGAAATTCATCTGCGAAGTTTGATAAGGTTTTAAATATCACTGATTCATATGGAACTCAATTATGCAAGGAAGGATCCATTCTCTCCTCAAACTCAAATGATTAAGGAAAATAAGTTCTGACCTTTTTAAGTATTCAATTACTAACTTGATAGTATCACCAGGCTAATATCATTGATAACATCACAAGTACAATAGGTAAGGCATGCTAGTGGGTCCTAGACTACCCGGACATGGCATAACAGTAGCTACGCAAGGACTCCCATCACCTCGTGCGTACATAGCCCCCACAAATAGTAGCACATATTTAATTAGTTCACCTAGGGGGACAATTCCCCCTCACAAAGTTAGAAAGGAGACTTACCTCGCTCCGAAATTCCATAACCGGCTTCCAAGCCCTTCCGACGACTCCAATGGATGCACAACGCCCCAAAACTACCAAATAATGGGCAAAGCAATTGAAATTCACTCTAATATTTGCAACAAACTCAAATTATATAATTTCCCAACTTCGCTCAATGAATTAACCAAAATGCCCTTGGGCCCACGTGCCCGGATTCCAAAATTTCTCGAAGATAAACTCTACCCATAGCTTTACTAGTTCAAATACACAATTTACTCAAATATTCATGCTCAATTCGTGGAAAAATCCAAATTACCAAATTTCTAGGTTTTCTTCAAAATTCCCAATTTTCCCACAATTTTCATGTCTAATTCCATGTATAAACCTTGTATTTAACTAGGAAATAAGTAGAAACAACTTACCTTGTGATCCTTGACGAAATACCCTCCTTGAAGCTCCTCAAAATCGCCCATACAAATGAAAATAGGAGAAGGAATATCCAAACTCCCGTTTTAAAAACATTCTGCCCAGGCCGATATCCGCACATGCGATAAACCTCTCGCACCTGCGATTCCGCAGGTGCGCCCAAACACCCACACCTGCAGCCTCCTCACCCCCTGGCCAAATCCGCACCTGCGCTTCACTGTCCGCATCTACGCCTTCGCAGGTGCAGAAATTACATCGCACCTGCGCTCCCAACCAAGCCACCAAAATCTCGCACCTGCGGCGCCCCTGGCCGCACCTGCGGTCAAAGCCTCGCAGGTGCGGTCACACCAGATGACAACAACTTCAGTTTTTCATCAACTTCAAATATTGATCCGTTAACCACCCAGAGTCCTCCCGAGGCCCCCTGGGACCCCGTCCAATCACACCAACCTGTCCTAAATCATAACACGGACTTGCTCGAGGCCTCAAATCACATCAAACAACATCGAAACGACGAATCGCTCTCCAATCCAATCTTTAAGAACTTAGAATTTTCAAACTTCTACATTTGATGCCGAAACATATCAAATCACGTATGATTGACCCCAAATTTTGCACGCAAATCATATTCGATATTACGGACCTGCTCAAAATTCCAAAATCGCATTTCGACCCCGTTATCATAATTTCCACTTCTGGTCGGATTCTTCAAAACCTTCAAATTTTTATCTTTAGCCAAATGACTTCAAAATGACCTCCGGACATCCGAATTCACTTCCTATCACGCTCCCAACTCTAGAATCACCATATAGAGCTATTCCCAGACTCGGAATCCCAAATGGACATCTATAACACTAAAATGCCTTCAAACCCAAACTTAGGGAATTTCCTTCAAAAATGCTGACTTTCACAATATACGCCGAAACACTCCTGGGTTATCCAAAACCCGATCCGAACATACGCCAAAGTCTAAAATCATCATACGAACCTGCTGGAACCTTTAGATCCTGATTCCGAGGTCATTTACTCTAAATTCCAATCCTAGCCGATTCTTCCATCTTAAGGTTTCTAAGATGAGAACTCTCTTTCCAAATCCACCCGAACTTCCCAAATTTCAATTCCGACCAAGCGTACGAGTCATAATACCTGAAATGAAGCTGCTCATGATCTCAAACTGTTGAATGACGCGCTAGAGATTAAAATGACCGGTCGGGTCGTTACACTCTCCCCCACTTAAACAGACGTTCGTCCTCGAACGTGCCAAGAACTACTCCGGGGTTACCTGAAATCACTTTTTAACACCTCGAGCACCTGCCCGTGCCACCACAACCCCGTTGAGCACATTAGCTTGATCAAATCTGAAGATATTCCCTTTTATCCATACAATAAGCTCAGACCCTAGTTCCAACACTTGAAATTCTCTGCCAGGGCTGTTTCTAATATATGAACGTCGTATCAACTACCACACAAGGCACCAGAATACAACTGCGTACCTTTGCTGAATCAGTACCATGCACCGCATAATTCGTCATCTAGCCTCCATGACCTTCCTTGAACCTTAACAGCCAAAATTCTACGAGTTTGATTCTCCCAATGCACCTTATCATATATACACATACATCCTGCTATAATGCTGATGATACCACCATAACGGAGGATATGCATAGAAATTTCTAACCAATTGTAGAGTTAACCAAACATTGAATCTCTCTTTTTAGACTAAAATCATCACCTCATTACTAACCAAATACTGGCAATTGTCCTTTTAATGCATTTCACGAAATCTTATTGCACCGATCCCTGATCCATAAATCTCGTCTCACCCAATATGAACTGCTCAGAGAACCAATCACTCCCAGACATGGCCATCAGTCTCACACTATGGCACAATGCGCCGATAGGCCACAACTCGAACGTGATGCATAAGGAAATGAGTCAGGAAAGGACTACTCGACTCACACAACTAATATAAACTTTCCTCAAAGAATAGGAAGTATAACATAAGAAAAATAAATATACGGAACCGTGATCATCATCACACTGTTGCTGCGTGCAACCCGATCCAAATAACATACCCGTGGCCGCGTGCCACCCGCTCCCATCATAAAATTTACATAAGGAAATATACACGGAGCTGGATTGCTCGCTATTAAAAATTACTGAATACCCGTCACAAGCACGCTATGTGCACCATACCATTATGGGGAGACTAATAGAGACATCTGATACAAAACTCAAGCACTACTGAGGTGCGACATATAATCTGAATCTCAAGAGCCATCCTGCTCACATAACCTCATCACCACGTGGAATCTCAACACATAAGGAATTATCAAGATGTTTCACAACTCACACGGCACAATCATGATATCACATGAATTTAACAAAGACAGAACAACATCTGATATTCCAACACCCCTTCTCTGCGGAGTGCTATACTGAAATGAACACATCTGACTCGCATGAAGCCCATAAATCTTGTTTAAATCCATTCACACACTTCAAGCCGATTCCGCTCACACTGCAATAGGCTGATAGCCTTTCCTGGATCCATAGTAACCCATTTCTTCTCACAACACGCAAGAACCACCATCATATCTGGGACAACATCCCACAACTCACAACAGAGATGAATTGAACGCCTTTCAGGCATACATTCTCAGATAAGTAACATTACACTTCCTCAACTCGGTCAAATTTCCAATCCATCAGGTGACTACAAGTCACACTATTGCAAACTTCCCACGGTCACGCTTCCACGACCTTCCACACAAGGCAACAAGTCTGCACATCCACACCACCGCCCACACTAACGTTGTAAAACAATTTAAGAACCCATGACCAGGGTACAAAGCCTCTTTCACCGAATATCGATCTCTGGTGGCACTGAAGATACACCAGCTTACTCTGAACTCTCAAATCACTTCTCTTGCTCATCCGAGCTCATGACATCTTTATTAACGCCGAACTGCATTCCGATTCTTACTTCCAGATCCACACTGACTATTTCACCCAACATGTCGATATGGAGTATCATAGGAATTCCATCATACTTCCTGAACCGCTAATAGGGTGAACACTTCATCACATAGAAACCTTTAATTACGTCAGTTCATGAGAACCATAACAACACACGAGCGAATTATCACAATCACTATACATGCAAATCCTTAAGTAGTGGTCTGAACCACCATAAACCTTCTGGGTTCCGCCTACACCTGATAGGCCATAACACCTGAATGCTTCCAACAAAATCTATTACGACGGCTGACATGCCCCACGTATATCGGCACAAACCGTACACATACTCATCACACTGAAGGAACTGATCACTGTCGTGCCTGTGCCATTTCAACCATGGCTAACCAATCTATCTTCTTTTAATCATCTTAATTGCCTCAGAGATAGTAGTAACTTCCTTCAACTCATAGCAAACTCAACCCTCACTCATCCTGAGTGACCTTGATTCACGAGACCATGCTTCTTAAATCCCGCAACCTGTCTCATACCCTACCTGTAAACTTTCTACAACCCGGAGTTTATTTCTCCCACTCCAATACTATCATGCATGTTGCAAATAACATAGAACACTCCAACCATTTTCCTTTTCTCACAAATTACACTGCAAAAGCTCGATTCTATAAGGACCCGTAAAATTTCTTGTTTAAGATAATGCCCGAATAAGTCCCCGAGTTATTATAATTGTAGAACTTCTTAAAACGAACCTTATTTGTGTAAAAGTACCCCGGAATTTGAAGGAATAAATTTTCCAGAAATTGGGTGTTATGCGACACACTATGCGATTTCATAACGTGTATGCGGACCGCATAGTAGTCGCATACATGGGCAGAATCACTGCCCAATTTGAGGACAACTATGCGGTCCATTATGCGATCGCATTTCGGTTCTGCGGACCGCATAGTTGTCACATTCTTGCCCTTTGATTTTGTGAGGGAGATTATGTGACGCACTATGCGATCGCATAACATGTATGCGGACCACATAGTGGTCGCATACCTGGGCAGATTGTTTTAAATTTTGGCCCACCTGTAGGGCCATTCTGCGGTCATTTCTGCGGACCGCAAGTCAGGAATGCGATCGCATTCCTGACCGCAAACCTGTGTCGGGCTCCTAATTTTTCTAATTTTAAAACCCGCCCCCCAGTTCATTAAAACACCCCACCCCTTCATTTTAACAAGTTTTCTGAACAAAATAGAGAGAAGGGATGGAGAGTTCTTGAGAGAGAAAGTGGTTCTTCCACCAAAGTGATTTTCAAAGTCCCTCAAGCCTGGTATTTCGAGTAATCTCCTTCTTCCTCATTCTAGCAGGTAAAGGTTCCCACCCCTTTTCCATTAACTTTCTGATTTTAAACAAAGGGAGGATTAACATGGATTGATTCTTGAAAATATTAACTAAGACCTTGCATGCATGTTTAATAATGGTGTTAATATAGTAAGAGGGAGTGGTTTGGGGTAAATTTCACAAAGACGGGGTTGGTAATCTGATGGGGTCACATAGTGTTCGGCAAAATGCTTAAGAGGGTACGAATTGCATGCATGACTTCAAATTCTGTGTCGAATATGTTTAATTGTGAACTAGATTGACGGTACTAGTCGGTTCGGTGATTTGTGAGTAAAAGTTAAAAAGGGATTTCGACTCTAGTTATGTATGTTTAACTTTAACCTTGTAAAACCCTCTTGTTGTGGCAAGCATACTGTATATGTACTTATATGAAAATATGTGAATTGAATGTCTAGTTGATTTCCACCCCACTGTGTTAGATGAGATTTTGAATTGTGACTTGGCATGCCTGCTTTATTATGTGCAAAGATGGTAGTTGTTTAAAGTTATTGATATGAAGCATTGTAAATAAGTTGAACGGTTATGGCAATACCTTGTGCATAAATTGCTGCTTGATGAAAGTTTGGGGTGCCTTGAGCCCAAGTAAATGAACTGTTAAATGTTGAATTTGGAATCCTTGAAAGGAAAGTTCTTATAATGAAATTATTTGTTGATTGTTGCTGTTGTGATGAAACTATTGGTGGTGTTGTTTTTGAAATATAAATTGTCAGGCAGGGTCGGGTTGTGCACCGCAACACTAAGTAATAAGGTGCGGGTTGTGGTGATAAGGGTGGCCGAGGTAATAAGGGTGGAAAAGTGATCGTTATCACGATGAAATTATTGGTTGTGTTGTTTTTGAAATATAAATTGTCAGGCAGGGTCGGGTTGCGCGCCGCAAAGCGAAGTAATAAGGTGTGGGTTGTGGTGATAAGGGTCGACGAGGTAATAAGGGTGGACTAGGTAATAAGGGTGGAAAAGTGATCTTTATCATTATTGATACGAAATTGATGAAACTCGCGAATATGGTGGTGTTGGAAAGGGAAAAATGAGAGATTGTAAAATTGTTGACTTTGATTGTCTCTTTCCGTGTGTTTTGATTGGTTGTCCTATTGTTGTCTTTTTTCTTATCTGTATATTGGTTGATTGTACTTGGGATAACGTTTGTTCATACATACTAGTACTATTCCATAGTACTAATGTCCCTTTTGTCGGGGGCGCTACATCTTTTATATGGATGTAGGTGGTTCCATAGCAGGTAGCTCAGCCCGCCGTTAGTGGTACCTCCTCTTCATCTCTGCAGCAGTTGTGGTGAGCCCCTCCTCTCCCCGGGGCCGTGTGTGGATGATACCACCCTCTTTTGTTTATGTTGTAAAGGTATAGCAGGGGCCTTGTTACCGGAAAGTTATGTAAAACCCCTAGTATTCGCAGAGGCTCCGTAGACATGATGTGGGTGTATATATGTATTTTTGGGTAGTAACAGTACGTACTCGGAACCGTGGATCATGTTGGAAAGTTATGTATGTATTATGTATGTTTGAATATCAATCGTTGAAATGTTAAAAGAGGAAACAAATGGAGATATGTTGTAAAATGTACTTGAAAGTAAAAATGGCTAAATCACACGAAATAATGCATGTTATGAACGCGGGGTAATACGTTGGGAAGGAAAGGCAATCCAGGTCCGCTTGACTGGGTTCATCCGGTTAGGCGCCGGTCTCGTCCCTCAATTTTGGGGCGTGACAAACTTGGTATCAGAGCCTAAGGTTTTTTTTTTAAAAGAGTCCTAGGATGTCTCGGAGCCGTGTCTAGTAGAGCCCTTCTTATCGGTGTGTTGTCGACCACATCTATAATTAAAGGCTACATGGACATTTAGGAAACTACCCTTTCATTGTTATTCTATATCGTGCGGTGAACTGGAAGGTGAAAATATCCTTTCCTAATACGTGCTTTGTTCCGAAATTTTCAATAATGGCACCAAAGAAGAGAGCTCGACTCGGCCTTGAGGCCAATGCCACCCTGGGTGTGGCTGTGAATTCTGTACCAGATAGTGCGGGTGAGAGTGACTCCCCGACCTTGAATCTACCTGACCCTTCTATTCTAGATCAAAGCGTTCTTGTTCCTGTGACGGCGGAGGGTGATGCAATCCCTCCCGCTAATATTCCTGATCCCTCTACAGTTCCAGCTTCTGGTCCCAGTACGTCCGATGGGGACCTCAGATGAGCTATTCATATGTTGACTCAGTTGGTGGCCGCTCAGGCCCAAAGATCTCATGCTACCCCTACGTCCTTCAGTGGACGGGGAGATTCCGCCGGCTCCAGAGTCAACCACTTTCTGCGGTTGGCCCCTCTAGAGTTCTAAGGTACAAATCCAGAGGCCGATCCACAGGATTTTCTTGATGAGATGTATAAGAACCTTCCGGTGATGAAGGCTACAGAGATAGAGGGGGTTGAGTAAGCTTCGTACAGGCTGAGGGGAGTAGCATATTCCTTGTTCGAGATGTGGGACAGTTCCCGTGGGGAGGGAAGTCCTCCGGCTAGATGGGACGATTTCGTGGATGCTTTCATGGATCACTTCTTGCCCGTCGAGACTGTGGCAGCCCGTGCTACGAAGTTTGAGGTCCTCAAGTAGGGTAATATGAGTGTCTGGTAGTACCACATGGAGTTCGTGCGGTTGTCTAAATATGCTCCTCACTTGGTGTCGACTATGTATGCCAGGGTTCGATGTTTCGTTCAGGGCCTTAGTCCTTTGGTTGTGAATGAAGCTGCTAAAGCTGCCTCTCACTCAGACATGAATTATGGGAAGATTGTGGGATTCGCCCAGGCAACAGAGGCTAGGAAATTGAAGATCAGGTCAGAGAGAGAGAGTAGCAGCAAGGCCCGGTCAGCGGGCCACTCGGGGAGTTTAGTTGGAGGAGGGAGACCAGTTCATGGGAGAGGGTCATCAGGGCCATCCCTCCTATGCACAGTCCTCAGCAAGTGCACCGCCATCAGTGCACTGTTTCCAGCAGAGCAGTCGCTGGGGACCAGGATCAAACAGCAGGAGACCCTATCAGTCAGGTCGCCCAGGAGGGAGGTTCCAGCAGCAGGGGAGGGCTCCGTGCCTCAAGTGTGGGAGGTTCCATACCGAGTCTTGTTATCTGGATCTCCCGGTGTGCTACGGGTGTGGTGTGAGAGGTCATATTTAGCGGGATTGCCATGCGCCCAGTCACGGCAGGGGTAGGGGTTTTGCTCCATCATCCGGCCCTTAAGTCGCCACATCTTCAGGGCGTCCTCCAGGTCCAGCGGGGCATGGTGTAGTTAGGGGTGGAGCTCGAGGTAGAGGTGGACCCAGCCGGTTCTATGCTTTGAGTGGTCGCCAGAACGCGGAGGCTTCTCCAGATATTGTTACAGGTATTCTGACTGTTCAAGCACTTGATTGTTTCGCTCTTATTGATCCGGGGTCCTCCTTGTCTTATGTTACCCCGTTTATTGCTTCAAGTTTTGGGATAAAACCCGAACAGCTTCTTGAGCCGTTCTCTGTATCGACTCCGGTTGGTGATTTTATTACAGGCGCGCGAGTCTATGGGAATTATGTCATCACGATATGTGGTCGCGTTACCATGGCCGATATTATTATGGGAATGGACTGGCTTTATTCATGCTTCACTAAACTCGACTGCCGAACCAGAATCATGAGGCTAGAGTTTCCTAATGAGCCGGTTATTGAGTGGAAGGGAAATGGTGTGGTGCCGAAAGGGTAGGTTTATTTCCTACCTTAAGGCCTCGAAGATGATTAAAAAAGGGTGTGTCTATCATTTGGTCCGGGTAGCGGACACCACTTCAGAGGTGCCTGCTCCCGAGTCCGTGCCTGTTGTGAATGAGTTTCTTGAAGTATTTCCGGATGAGCTTCCAGGGATTCCGCCAGATAGAGAGATCGATTTCGGGATTGATGTACTACCAGATATGCAGCCAATATCTATTCCACCATACAAAAGGACGCCATCAGAGTTAAGGGAGTTAAAGGAGCAGTTGAAGGATTTATTAGAAAAGGGGTTCATTCGGCCGAGCGTGTCGCCGTGGGGCGCTCCGGTTCTTTTCGTCAGAAAGAAGGATGGGTCGCTTCGGATGTGCATCGATTATCGACAGCTCAACAAAGTCACTATCAAAAAAAAGTATCCGTTGCCTCGAATAGATGATTTGTTCGATCAATTGCAATGTCTGAGGTTCTTCTCCAAAATTGATTTACGGTCTGGGTATCATCAGTTGAAGATCAAAGAGCAGGATAATCCTAAGACCGCCTTCAGGACTCGTTATGGTCATTTTGAATTTTTGGTAATGTTCTTTGGGCTGACAAATGCTCCAGCAGATTTCATGGATCTTATGAATCGGGTTTTCAAGCCATTTCTAGACTCTTTCGTGATTGTTTTTATTGATGACATCCTTGTCTATTCGCGAAGTCAGGAGGATCATGTTAACCATCTTAGGGCAGTTCTACAAACTCTTCATCATCACCAGTTGCATGCTAAATTTTTGAAATGTGAGTTTTTGCTAGAATGAGTCACCTTTTTGGGTCATGTTGTTTCCAGAGAAGGGATTCAGATTGATCCCCAGAAGATCGCGGCAGTGAAAGATTGGCCTAGACCAACGACCCCGATAGAGCTTCGCAGTTTCTTTGGTCTAGCTGGGTATTATCGGAGGTTTGTGGAGGGATTCTCTACCCTCGCCTCCCCATTGACTAAATTGACGCAGAAAGTAGTGAAGTTCCAGTGGTCCGACGCTTGTGAGAAGAGTTTTCAGGAATTGAAGTCGAGATTGACTTCGGCACCGGTATTGACCTTGTCAGAAGGTATAGAAGGATTTGTGGTTTATTGCGATGCTTCAAGAGTTGGTTTGGGGTGTGTGTTGATGCATCATGGGAAGGTTATAGTGTATGCTTCAAGGCAACTCAAGAATCACGAGAAGAATTATCCGACACAAGATTTGGAGCTCGCGGCAGTGGTGTTTGCATTAAAAATTTGGCGGCATTATCTTTATGGGGTCTACGTGGACGTGTTCTCAGACCACAAGAGTCTTCAGTATTTATTCAAGCAGAAGGAGATCTAAGGCAGTGGAGGTGGTTGGAATTGCTTAAGGATTATGATATGAATATTTTGTACCATCTAGGGAAGGCGAATGTGGTGGCCGACGCTCTCAGCCAAAAGTCTATGGGTAGTTTGGCTCATTTGGAAGCGGATCAGAGGCCCTTGGCTCGGGAGGTTCATCAATTGGCCAGTTTGGGGGTTTGTCTCTCAACCTCAGACAAAGGAGAGATTATGGTGCATAATGGAGCAGAATCGTCACATGTAGCGGAAGTCAAAGAAAAGCAGTTTATTGATCCAGCATTGGCACAGTTGAAGGAGGCAGTTCTGAATAACAAGACTCCGGCATTTTCTCTCGGCAACGATGATGGGGTATTGCGATGTCAAGTTAGGCTATGTGTTCCAGATGTGGATAATATTCGGGAGAGGGTAATGGCGGAGGCTTATAGTTCCAGGTATTCCGTGCACCCAGGCTCTACGAAAATGTATCATAATCTCCAGGAAATTTATTGGTGGAGCAGAATGAAGAGTGGTGTGGCGGACTTCGTGTCTAGATGTCTGAATTGTCAGCAGGTGAAGGCTGAGCATCAACGGCCCGGTGGATTAACTCATCTTATGTAAATACCGACGTAGAAATGGGAAATGATTAATATGGATTTCGTGGTAGGGTTACCTCGCACTAAGTGCAAGTTCGACTTAATTTGGGTGATAGTGGATCGACTCACCAAATCAGCTCACTTTTTTCCACTCAGGTCCACCGATACTGCAGAACGGTACGCTCAATTGTATATCAAGGAAATAGTCAGACTTAATGGCACTCCAGTTTCTATTATCTCGGATCGAGGGGCCCAGTTCACAACTAATTTTTGGAAGACATTTCAGCAAGGTTTGGGTACTCAGGTGAATCTCAGCACGACTTCCCATCCACATACTGATGGTCAAGCAGAGCGGACTATTGAGATGCTTGAAGATATGTTACGGGCTTATGTTTTAGATTTCAAAGGTAGTTGGGATGACCATTTGCCGCTTATCAAATTTGCTTACAATAACAGCTTTCATGCTTGTATTCAGATGGCCCAATTTGAGGCATTGTACGGAAGAAGGTGTAGATCTCCGATTGGATGGTTCGAAGCTGGTGAGACGGAATTGTTAGGGCCAGATCTAGTGCACCAAACTATGGAAAACGTTAGAGTCATTCAGGAGAGGCTGAAATCTGCTCAGAGTCGTCAAAAATACTATGTGGACGTTCGTCGAAGAGAATTGGAGTTCCAGGTAGATTATTGGGTGTTCTTGAAGGTGTCTCCCATGAAGGGAGTGATGCGGTTTGGGAAGAAAGGGAAGTTGAGCCCTAGGTACGTCGGGCCATATCGGATCGCTCAAAGGATATGAAGGGTGGCTTATAGACTGGAATTGCCCCTTGAAATGTCATTAGTGCACCCGGTGTTCCATGTGTCTATGTTGAAGAAAGTGGTTGGAGATCCATCCGCCATCGTGCCAGTTGGGACTATTGAGGTTAATGAAGAGTTATCATACGAAGAGGCTCCGGTTGCTATTCTTGATAGGCAAGTCCGTAAATTGAGAAACAAAGAGATTGCTTCTGTTAAAGTGTTGTGGCGAAGTCAACAAGTCGAGGAAGCCACGTGGGAAGCAGAGAAAGAAATGAGAGAAAAATATCCCCATCTGTTTGAACAAGTCTAGTAGTGATCGTGCGAACTATTGTCCCAAAGCAATTTGATGTTTTATTCAGATTCGTGCAAAGGCACCCCATTTTCCCCTAATTGCCTTATTGTTGTAACTTTCCAATGCGTGCTAAAATTGTATATGATGTTATTAATTGGGTAGTGTGCAACCGTTGAAGTAAATGAAAGTTTTGTGAGACTTATGTGATAGGCAAAATGATTAATAGTAGTGTAGATTGGTAATAATTAATTGAAATATACATACGGTGTATTGAGATGATTGAATCGTATGGGACTCACTAAAATGACCAAATTATGTGCAAATGTGTTCCACTAATTGAATCATATGCTAATTTGTGATGTAAAGAGAATGAACTATGTGTAGTTGTCAAAGTAATTGGATATGTGCAAATGTTGAGGTAATGAATTGTATACCAGTTGTAGAGATAACAGAAACTGTGTAATGATGCTTGGAAATATGTTTCGGGGGCTCTCTGACAGGTAGATAGGTCTAAATAAAAAGGAAACTCTGGCGAAAGTTTCTAAAAATATTGGAGTTAGTGTAAATCTAGAAGTTTGCATATCATGTTTTCAAAACCAAACGATTTCCAAAATCCTCATTCGAGGACGAGTGATTTTAAAGGGGGAGAATTTAAGGACCCGTAAAATTTCTTGTTTAAGATAAGGCCCGAATAAGTCCCCGAGTTGTTATAACTGTAGAACTTCTTAAAACGGACCTTATTTGTGTAAAAGTACTCCGGAATTTGAAAGAATAAATTATCCAGAAATTGGGTGTTATGCGACGCACTATGCGATCGCATAACGTGTATGCGGACCACATAGTGGTCGCATACATGGGCATAATCACTGCCCAATTTGAGGACAACTATGCGGTCCATTATGCGATCGCAATTTTGTTTTCAATTTTGGCCCACATGGAGGGCCATTCTGCGGTCGTCTCTGCGGACCGCATGTCAGGAATGCCTGTGTCAGGCTCCTAATTTTTCTAATTATAAAACCCGACCCCAATTCATTAAAACACCCCACCCCTTCATTTTTACAAGTTTTTTAAACAAAATAGAGAGAAGGAAAGGAGAGTTCTTGAGAGAGAAAGTGGTTCTTCCACCAAAGTGATTTTCAAAGTCCCTCAGGCCTGGTATTTCTAGTAATCTCCTTCTTCCTCATTCTAGCAGGTAAGGGTTCCCAACCCCTTTTCCATTAACTTTATGATTTTAAACAAAGGGAGGATTAGCTTGGATTGATTCTTGAAAATATTAACTAAGACCTTGCATGCATGTTTAATAATGGTGTTAATCTAGTAAGAGGGAGTGGTTTGGGGTAAATTTCACAAAGACGGGGTTGGTAATATAATGGGGTCACATAATGTTTGGCAAAATTCTTAAGAGGGTCCAAATTTCATGCATGACTTCCAATTATGAGTCAAATATGTTTAATTGTGAACTAGATTGACGGTACTAGTCGGTTCGGTGATTTGTGAGTAAAAGTTAAAAAGGGATTTCGACTCCAGGTATGTATGGCTAACTTTAACCCTTGTAAAATCCCTCTTGTTGTGGCAAGCATACAGTATGTGTACTTATATGAAAATATGTGAATTGACTGTCTAGTCGATTGCCACCCCACTGTGTTAGATGAGATTTTGAATTGTGACTTGGCATGCCTACTTTATTATGTGCAAAGATGGTAGTTGTTTAAAGTTATTGATATAAAGCGTTGTAAATAAGTTGAACGGTTATGGCAATACCTTGTGCATAAATTGCTGCTTGATGAAAGTTTGGGGTGCCTTGAGCCCAAGTAAATGAACTGTTAAATTTTGAATTTGGAATCCTTGAAAGGAAAGTTCTTATAATGAAATTGTTTGTTGATTGTTGCTGTTGTGATGAAATTATTGGTGGTGTTGTTTTTGAAATATAAGTTGTCAGGCGGGGTCGGGTTGCGTGCCGCAACACGTAGTAATAAGGTGTAGGTTAAGGGTGGCCGAGGTAATAAGGGTGGAAAAGTGATCGTTATCACGATGAAATTATTGGTGGTGTTGTTTTTGAAATATAAATTGTCAGGTGGGGTCGGGTTGCGCGCCGCAACACGAAGTAATAAGGTGTGGGTTGTGGTGATAAGGGTGGACGAGGTAATAAGGGTGGCCGAGGTAATAAGGGTGTAAAAGTGATCTTTATCACTATTGATACGAAATTGATGAAACTCGTGAATATGGTGGCGTTGGAAAGGAAAAAAAAAGAGATTGTAAAATTATTGACTTTGATTGTCTCTTTCCGTGTGTTTTGATTGTTGGTCCTATTACTGTCCTTTTTCTTATCTGTATATTGGTTGATTGTACTTGGGATAAAGTTTGTTCATACATACTAGTACTATTCCACAGTACTAACGTCCCTTTTGCCGGGGGCGCTACATCTTTTATATGGATGTAGGTGGTTCCATAGAAGGTAGCTCAGCCCGCCGTTAGTGGTACCTCCTCTTCATCTCTGCAGCAGTTGTGGTGAGCCCCTCTTCTCCTCTGGGCCGTGTGTGGATGATACCACCCTCTTTTGTTTGTGTTGTAAAGGTATAGCTGGGGCCTTGTTACCGGAAAATTATGTAAAACCCCTAGTAGTCGTAGAGGCTCCGTAGACATGATGTGGGTGTATATATGTATTTTTGGGTAGTAACAGTACGTACTCGGAACCGTGAATCATGTTGGAAAGTTATGTATGTATTATGTATGTTTGAATATCAATCGTTGAAATGTTAAAAGAGGAAACAAATGGAGATATGTTGTAAAATTTACTTGAAACTAAAAACGGCTAACTTACACGAAATAATGCATGTTATGAACGCGGGGTAATACGTTGTGAAGGAAAGGCAATCCAGGTCCGCTTGACTGGGTTCACCCGGTTAGGTGCCGGTCTCGTCCCTCAATTTTGGGGCGTGACAGATTCTTAATCATACTACTGCTCGAAACCCTTGAACACCGCATTCTCTAACTCTTGAATTTACTAGGACTACTGCTGAGAGTCACCCACTCTGACTGGCCCCGAATACAATCAACTCCAAGGTTCTTCTAGCACATGAACATGCTCTCAACGAAGAACGTGACTGAGTCACTACCCTTACAACTTGCCTATGCCTTAAGCATAAATTCTGAATCTTTCAAAACCTAACCCTGGTCCAACAGAGCCAATCTTCACACACATTCATCAAATCCCACGCAAAATCACCCTTTTACTCCTTCCCCTTAGATGTAACAACTTTCCAATACGCCGGCCATCCGCAAACCGATGAGAACACAATCCTACAACCCAACTGCAGGTGGTAGGACTCCCCCACTTAGCCCAAAGATACTCCTTGCACCACTATAGGCCATGCTGAGATCCTTTCTCCTTTGTTACATAATCTTGCTCAACCAATCCGTCCAATTCTTCCGAATTCTCCTGTTAGCATACCCTAAATACTCAAATTCTCTAGCACCATTCACCCATTCTGCCTCCTACCGAATAGCCACTAGGATTCCTCGCAGAAACTTGCCAACCACACAACCGCTAACCTACTCATAAGAGATAACCCACATGTGGGAATCACCAACTGAAACCTCCCAACAACACTGCGCTGCACACCCTCTACAACATCAATATCCCACCCTAAGCCTGTTCTCATTCACCAACTTTGCCCGTCCGTCCGCTCCTTATAAACATCTACTAAATGTTCCACAACATCTTCAAATTCCTCGCCAATAGCCTCCTTCTTCATCCTAATAACTCATATCTGTTGTATCCAACCTTCCGCCGAATAACCCATATTTCAACTTAAGTTCGGGGACCCAATCACCGTACACTAAGACTCTCAAATCACTCCAAACGTTTCCTCAAGCTAGGCTGCTGTCTCACCACTGAACTCATATACCGCGCTGCCACTCTCCCACTTTAGTTAAACTCATTCCTTTAAGCAACTACCCGACTTATGTCTCGCATGCCTAGAATTTTAGAGATCTAGCCGACACCTGACACTTCTCACATGTCTTCCTTCATTGCATGCTTCTCAATTGTGGCCCCAATCCAATATCATTCTTTGCGATACCTGAACCCGCAGATCACCATAACTTCGACTCCCCAAAGACCATCTTTCTCGAGCTGCCTTCATTAGAAATACTCGTGAAATACTTGAACAACCGCACACCACGGTCTCTGACAGCCGCTTCTTCAATACTGTTTCACAATACTCTGACCCGATGCAACCGAAGAAAACATAGCGCCGATGAACTCAATGCATTCCATTTGATCAAAGGCGATGATATCACAGGTGAATACTCCACCTCACTTGAAAACATCAAGCCTTACTACATTATCAACCCCAAACCGGACCATTCATAATTCAAATGCCTTTCCTCTGCCGGAACTAAAATACTGAAATCTCGAAATCACACTCAAAGAAGACCTCCCATCAAACCATCCATTACCCCGACATATGGGCAAGCATTTTTACTATAATATCAACACCACGCGATAAACCAACCATAAGCATCATAACAATCTGAGCATAGCCTCAAAGTTCTCAGAAACAAAGCTACTGAGCTGAAATAACATAATATTCTTCTGCAAAGCGACAACAACAGCCCAAACAACTATGTACGGAAAACATCACGCACCATATCTGTAGCACCATTACAATTCCTCAAACTGTCGATTCACAACAAGCGCTTCGCGACGCGTAAGATTGAGTAAGAATGAACATGGGCATAAGCCTTAAGGGAATCAAATCCCACGACGAGGAATCAAGAAGAGAAGTACTCCTAACAGCCCTGTAGCCTCTCGAATATAAGTACAGACGTCTCCGTACCGATCCGCAAGACTCTACTAGACTTTCTCATGACTCGTGAGACCTAAAGGAACCTAGCGCTCTGATACCATGTTGTCACGACCGAAAATCTATTAAGGTCGTGATGGCGCCGGACACCACTGTCAGGCCAGCCAATCATTTAATGGTGAGTTTAGTTCCTGTTTTTAACATTTTCGAAATCGTTACCTTTCACTTACAGCCCAATGAGCAAATATAAATTCATTAGATAAATACGACAGGTAAACAATTTAATTTATTAGAGTATGACACAAGTACATGAGCAATTTCTAAGAATTTTACAAAATACTACAAAGCTTGTCCGAAATACAGTCTGACAAGGAAAATTAAAATAAAATGAATACAATACGAGGGATACTCTGTCAGCTGGGGATCGCCTCCGGATGATGCAGCTCGCCTAAGTCTCCAAACCAACTACGTCGCTATGAAAGTACCTGCGCAATAAAAATGCACAGCAAGTGTAGCATGAGTACAAAAACAATGTGTACTCAGTAAGTATCCCGCCTAACCTCAGAGAGGTAGTGACGAGAGGTCGAATTAGACACTTGCTATAAGTCGGTTAAGTATAATCAAGTGAGGTGTTAAGCACGAGTATCATAGGCAATTAAACAATGATCAGGAATAAGAAATACCAACTTATTTCTCACTTAACACATCAAATCTACTTCATTTTTAACATGGCCATTCAAAACTCCATAGGCCGATAGACATGTATAAATCACAGGAATATGCGGCATTTATCATGCGCAAACGAAATGCCGAGGGTCAAACGGCGTGGACCAACAATAATAAAACTGTGCACTGACGAGGGTTGAACGACTCGAACCATAGATGCATCTAGTTTCCCCGCTCGCGAATTGATCATGCGACGCGGTTAACATAATAATAATAAGGCTAACTTGCTCGCGAATCATACCTGCGACTCAGGTGCTCATAGGTACACGTATTCACATAACAATCCGCATTTTTATCGAGAAAATAACTTCTCAAGAAAATGATAGAATTCTCTTTGGGTTAACATGAAGATAGTATTCAAATCATTTCTGGAAATTCATCTGCAGAGTTTGATAAGGTTTTAATATCACTGATTCATCCGGACCTCAATTATGCAAGGAAGGATCCATTCTCTCCTCAAATGATTAAGGAAAATAAGTTCTGACCTTTTTAAGTATTCAATTACTAACTCGATAGTATCACCAGGCTAATATCATTGATAACATCACAAGTACAACAGGTAAGGCATGCTAGTGGGTCCTAGACTACCCGGACATGGCATAACAGTAGCTACGCACAGACTCCCTTCACTTTGTGCGTACGTAGCCCCCACAAATAGTAGCACATATTTAATTAGTTCACCTAGGGGGATAATTCCCCCTCACAAAGTTAGAAAGGAGACTTACCTTGCTTCGAAATTCCATAACCGGCTTCGAAGCCCTTCCGACGACTCCAATGGATGCACAACGCCCCAAAACTACCAAATAATGGGCAAGCAATGAAAATTCACTCTAATACTTGCAACAAATTCAAATTATATAATTTCCCGATTTCGCTCAATAAATTGATCAAAATGCCCTCGAGCCCACGTGCCCGGATTCCGAAATTTCTCGAAGATAAACTCTACCCATAGCTTTACTAGTTCAAATACACAATTTCCTCAAATATTCATGCTCAATTCGTGGCAAAAATCCAAATTACCAAATTTTTAGGTTTTCTGAAAATTTCCCAAATTTCCCACAATTTTCATGTTTAATTCCATGTATAAACCTTGTATTTAACTTGGAAATAAGTAGAAACAACTTACCTTGTGATCCTTGACGAAATCCCCTCCTTGAAGCTCCTCAAAATCGCCCATACCAAATGAAAAAAAGAGAAGGAATGTCCAAACTCCCGTTTTAAAAACATTCTGCCCAGGCCGATATCCGCACCTACGATCAACCTCTCGCACCTGCAATTCCGTAGGTGCGCCCAAACACCCGCACATGCGGCCTTCTTCCCTCTGGCCAAACTTGCACCTGCGCTTCACTGTCCGCATCTGCGCCTTTGCATGTGCGGAAATTACATCACACTTGTGCTCCCAGCCAAGCCACCAAAATTTCGCACCTACGGCGCCCATGGCCGCACCTGCGGCCAAAGCCTCGCAGGTGCGGTCACACCAGATGACATCAACTTCAGTTTTTCATCAACTTCAAATATTGATCCGTTAACCACCCAGAATCCTCCCGAGGCCCCCGGGACCCTATCCGATCACACAACCTGTTCCAAAACATAACAAGGACTTTCTCGAGGCCTCAAATCACATCAAACAACACCGAAACGACAAATCGCTCTCTAATCCAATCTTTAAGAACTTAGAAGTTTCAAACTTCTACATCCGATGTCGAAACCTATCAAATCACATCCGATTGACCCCAAATTTTGCACGCAAGTCATATTCGAATTACGGACCTGCTCAAACTTCCGGAATCGCTTTCCAACCCCATTATCAGAATTTTCACTTCTGGTCGGATTCTTCAAAACCTTCAAATTTCTATCTTTAGCCAAATGACTTCAAAATGACCTCCGGACATCGGAATTCACTTCCTATCGCGCTCCCAACTCCAGAATCACCATACGGAGCTATTCCTAGACTCGGAATCCCAAACGGACATCTATAACACTGAAATGCCTCCAAACTTAGGGAATTTTCTTCAAAAATGCTGACTTCCACAATATACGCCGAAACGCTCCCGGGTTATCCAAAACCCGATTCGAACATACGCCCAAGTCCGAAATCATCATACGAACCTGATGGAATATTCAGATCCTGATTCCGAGGTCGTTTACTCCAAATTCCAATCCTAGCTGATTCTTCCATCTTAAGGTTTCTGAGATGGGAATTCTCTTTCCGAATCCACCCGAAAATACCGAATTTCAATTCCGACCATGCGTACGAGTCATAATACCTGAAATAAAGCTTCTCATGACCTCAAACTGTTGAACGACGTGCTAGAGCTCAAAATGACAGGTCGGGTCATTACAGAGCATATCCTCCAATATTTGAATGGTACGCTCGGACTGCCCGTCAGTCTGAGGGTGAAATGCTGTACACAACTCTACTCGGGTACCCAACTCACGCTGAACTTCCCTTCAAAAGTGCGAAGTAAATTGCGTACCCCGATCTGAATGACAGACACGGGCACACCATGAAGGCGAAAAATCTCTCGAATATATATCTCTTCCAACCCCTCAGAAGTATAAGTACTTGCCACATGAATGAAATGTGCTCATTTAGTCAGCCTATCCATAATAACCCAAATTGCGTCAAATTTCCTCTGAGTCCGTGGGAGCCCAACAACAAAGTACATAGTGATGCGCTCCCACTTCCACTCGGGAATCTCTATCTGTTGAAGCAAACCACCAGGTCTCTGATGCTCATACTTCACCTACTGACAATTTAAGCAATGATCCACATACGCAACAATGTCCTTTTTCATCCTTCTCCACCAATGATGCTGCCTCAAGTCTTGGTACATTTTGGCTGCACTTGGGTGAATCGAATACTTAGAACTGTGAGCTTCCTCAAGGATAAACTAACGAAGGCCATCAACATTAGGCACACATATACGACCCTGCATCCTCAAAACACCATCATCTCCAACTGTAACCTGTTTGGCATCACCGTGCCGAACTGTGTCCCAAAGGACCATCAAAATGCGAGTCATCATCGTGCAGCTCCCGGATACGTTCAATTAGAGAAGGCCGGGCGACATTACATGCTAAAACATTGTTGGAAGAAATATCCAACCTTACTAACTGATTAGCCAACGTCTGAATGTCTGAAGCTAACAGCCTCTCACCAACTGGAATATACACAAGGATGCCCATACTCACCGCCTCTATTTTCTTAATAGTTGTTCATAGCCAATTACGGAATTATCAACAACTTCACGTTAACAATAATCCCCTTTCAACCTTCACAATACTGATGACGAGGTGCGATTCATGAATACCTCATAATTATATACCCGACTTAACGTGTCTCATTTAACGCCACTTGGGTGGCACAGACCTCGCAGGTCAAAGCTCAATAATTCTGACAGAGATTTGGCAAATTATACAAAGTTAATTAATTAGTTTATTTTTTTAATTTAATTATTATTAATATTATTTTTATTATTGTTATTTATTCATTTATTATTATGATCATTATCATTATTTTATACATAAATTGTTGAATAAGCCTAACAGGTATGACTCCCTACCAGTACTATAGTAAAGTTTTAATTTACAAGGGAAACTTTAAACATAAGAATTTCCCTCACAAGGACCTCGTCCCTACATAACTTCCACCGCGGCTCGTAGCCCGATTTAAACATACCAAATCATATCAAAATGCGAAGATCTCGCCATCAGTTCTAAATCACAAGTAATATGCACACCGCCAATCAAAACATTCCATTTTCTTCTTTCAAATATTTTCCGTTAAACAATATTATAACACGTAATGATAGACATATCTATCTCCATAAAATTTCTCAATACTAGTGTTCACACAAGTAGATTTTTGAGTTACGAAGCTCACCCGAGAGTAGAGCATATAAGAAGAATTTTATTAGTTATGCATAACCGTATTAAGTTCAGGAAATCATTATGAAATGACACCATTTAATGTAACGACCTCAACCTTACCATAGAAAATATACCAACGGGCTGTGTCTCCACCTCTAGGAATCTGACCTCCACCTTCGATATTCCGACCCTTTTTTCCTACTTGGTCATGTAGATTGAATTGTAACTGCAATGGGACACGTCGCCTGAGTGCTCTGATGAAATATGACTCTCCTAAGTCTAGGACAATTTCTACCACTAGCCGAAATAAAGTATCAACTTGCCCTGAGTCGCACAAAATTTTACAATCATAGTTGAGTCCTTTAATGAGTCTGTAGATTGTGGACTCACTCTCTAGCTATATGAAACGAAGTAGGAGTATTAAGGGATAACTTATCGAACTTGATGGCATATTCTGACACCGTTATATGACCTGACACAACCGTTCAAACCTTATGCGCCACGCAAAATTGAAAGTTCGAGAAACAAGCTCTTGCAAAAGCATTTATGAGAACTGAGTCAAGTAATTGATATTGCATTGGCTGGTCACCCTCTTCGTAGGCTTGTCACAAACACCGGCAGCCAATTTCTTCTTTTACTATGCTAACTCAACACTGCTGAGCTACCCCTTCTATTCATATACTTTTCATTATTCTTTTGGGGTAACTCTCATCTCTATTGACACACAATGATCACAAAAGTAAAGATCTTCACAAGTAATTCTTGGCACAGACCATATAGTCTAGAAGCTCGTCAACCACTGTACTCCCTTTGGAGCACCCCAAAATCCGCAACCGCGACTTCCACGCTGAGTAAACCTTTTGTAGATTTAAAGTTGGTTATATAACTCCTTTGGTAATGAGGTATAGGGTTATTAAGGAGGCGGACATATCACAAGTCCCAGCTTTATCTCTTGCAAAATCTCAGGCCTTATACATTCCAAGCCAAAATCGATATAACACGTGACCCCTTAATCTATTCCTTGACGGTGGACTTTTCCACTTGGCAGGAAGTCAGAGGTCACAATGCCTGATAATCTAAAATGTTAAACTTCACGGCTCATATAAATCTACCCCGTTGCTTTCAACTATTCCCTTGTTATGCAACACTGGAGTAGCTATAAATCCTTCTGTGATATGAGCTAGTCCAACATGCACCGAATGAACTAGAACCTCCGCGTCAAGATCCATTTGTGACTGTACAATAAGTGCTGATGTTCGAGCTTTAGACTGAGCTCCGCTTCTGTCTCTTCCCCTAATCATAGCTATCATTGGGGCTTCATCTCTTGTTCGGTTGTAGACGCTTTGCGTGTTGTCGACATTTGTGAGAGGACAAGAGTAGACAAGTTCAATCATCAATAGTAGAATAAATTTGCACAATAGAGTAGAATAGAAGTGAAATTGTTCCTAACTTCATAGAATCTGAGAGATAAGTACAGACGTCTCCGTACCGATCCTTCAGACTCTAATAAGCTCGTTCGTGAATTGTGAGACCTAAGTAAACCTAGTGCTCTGATACCAACTTGTCACGACTTAAATTCCAAACCTTAGGGATCGTGATGGCGCCTAATACCACACTCTCTAGGCAAGCCAATGTTAGAATTTTATTAACTAATTTCCTTTGATTATTTACTTAAGCATAAATAAATAAATAAAAAGTAAACTTAATTTAAATTATTTCCAATGAGATACTCCAAATATAAAAGAAGAAGCAATTAAATAAGACGAACCAAGAACTAAGTATATAAATAACTCTAAGACTACCCAGGGTCTGGTGTCACAATTCACGAACTAGTAAAGAATACTACAAATACTGGGTCGAAAAAAATAATATAATTGTTGTGAATAAAATAAAACAGCGTTTATGGAAATAGGAGAAGACTCTCGGGATCTGCGAATGCCGACAGATATACCTCGTGTCTCCGAATAAATGAATAGTCGCTCTAAATATCTCTACTGCTGATCGATACCTGGATCTGCACTAAAGAGTGCAGAGTGTAGTATCAGTACAACCGACCCCATGTACTGAGTAAGTGTCGAGCCTAACCTCGACGAAGTAGTGACGAGGCTACGGCGGGGCATTGACAACATATAACCTATGACAATAATATATACAATAACACAACAAAATAATTCTACACGAACAAGAAAAATATAACTGAGACAATAAATATAAAGCAAGAAGAAAATCTAAACAAATAATTAAGTACTGCAACAACAATGAAATAACTCAGTTTCCTTTTGCAGGCCTTAGCTATAACAACCTCTCAAATGATTTCCAAGTTTCCAAACTTTAACTTTAAATAAAAGTAGTGCCAAAATAGGAAAAATAGTAATATAAAATGGTACGTTTCAAATCTTGGTTTTTCTTTGAAAATCATTAAAAATATAATTGTCCTCCCTTATTGCTCCTTGTTGCGGCGTGCAACCCGATCCCACCAAATATATCATATCAATTTATTCACCCGTATCATGATCAATCTATTCACCCATATCACAATCACTTATCCACCCTTATCACAACCCCTTATCACCGCATTTCAAGTCAAAGCCTTTTACAATATTTATGTCTCGACAAATTGTAAACAGAACAAGTTTCACTTTAAAATAATAGTAAAAGCAGAGTATGAAATAATGACGATAAAACAATGAGTGTTCCAGCCTTTATTTTATAAACAGTAAAACATGCATATTCTCCCTTCTCATTGTCTTGTTGCGGCGTGCAACCTGATCCCACCTATTAACAATATCACAATCAATTATCCACCCTTATCACAACCCCCTTATCACACCAATTTTGTTTCTTCATCAAAAACTTTAACAGTTCAGGACAAACCTTTCACAACACTTTTATTTCAACAAATTTCAAACAGAAAACAATATAACTCGTAAGCTTCAACCAATATCATTTCACAATAAAACCAACCAGAATATATGTAAACACCGTATCACTGTCAACCCAGCTCAGTCTTTATGTACCATAATAAAATCAAGAGAACAACCAACACTTTTAAGATACATGCCACAACAATGGGCAATAATCAATTGAAACCAAACAACCACGTAAACCTCAACAATCATAAAATAGTTAAACGGCATTCGTCANCCACGCGAACCTCAAAAATCACGAAACAGTTAAGTTGCATTTCTCATAACTTCCTCAATATTATCAGAAATAAAATCAACGGGAATATATATATATATATATATATATATATATATATATATATATAATTCGTAAAAATAATGCTAAACCGCTCAACTGTTTTGTACCACAAGGAGTCCAGCTAAAATAACAAGGCCAAGTAGTCATAGAAACAATAAAGGACATAGAACAATTAAGACAAGAATAAATTAAGTTGGGAACGGGAAATGGTTCATGCTTAACAGGAAAATTGAGTGGTGCATAGATACTCGTCACCTCACCTATACACCACGCCCATGCATTTCACTTAGCAAACAAGTGGGGATTCCTATTCCCTCAAGTCAAAGTTAGACCAAACACTTACCTCAATTTCACAGGCCACTCACTGCTCAATTACTGCTTTTCCTTTTGAATTCACCTCTAACTTGCTCGAATCTAATCATAATTAACTCAATATCATCAATCTATGCTAAAGGAAATAACTTTATTGAAAAATATAATTTTTCCTAAGTTTTCTAAAAAAAAGTGAAAACCCGACCCCGGGCCCACTTGGTCTAAACACGGGTTCTGTCCAAATTACGTTTACCCATTCACCCACGAACCCAAATATACTTTTAATTTTGAAATATGACCTTAATTCTATGTAAAAATTAGATTTTTACAAAATTTCCTAATTCTACCCAAACGCTCAATTTTTACCATGAAAATTCTTAGTTTTTGCTATAAAAGTGATGAAAAACAGTAAGGAATTGAAAGAACAAAGTTTAGAATTGATAACTATGACTTGGGGATGATAACTTTTGAATAAAATCGTTCCTATGGCTGTAAACTTCGAAATAAGGTGAAGAACAAGGCATGTCCGTTTTTAATATATTTTTCTGCCAGCTATTTTGCCTCCTTTCTCGTTCCAAACAATCCCGAAACTCGATTTTTTTTGTGTCCAATGAATTCTTTGTTAAATTCTAGTCAAGTTAGGCTTTTGAATCACTCAATTTGACTTTATAATGTAGGAGATATATATGTTTTATTATTTACAAATATTGCAGATTTTTAATACGCCGTCAGTGGCAATTTCGTAATTAACCTTAAAAATTTGGCAACCTTAGTAAAATGCCCATAAAATCCTCATACGATGTCCAAATTCGATGATTCTTTTTGCTACGGGTCCGTAATTACGATACGGATCTAATACTTCATTCAAAAAAGAAATCAAAGCTCATTTGTTCAATATGATATCATTTATGCTTTAAAAAACGACGTCGAAACATAAGAAAGAACGAGCACAACACAACCCAAATATATTTGAAACTTATCTTAACCCTCGGGGCTCTAAACCGAACATGCACACAAGTATAAAAGCATCATACAGACTTGCTCGTGCGATCAAATCATGCAAATAACATGTAAAAATTAAACCTCAAAACTCACCATTTTCATCAAAAAACTTAAAGTTCATAACTTTACAATCGAATGTCCGAATCACGTCAAACGAACTCCGTTTTTTACCAAATTTCACAGTAAACCTTTAAATACTATAACAAATATGTACCGGGCTTCGAAACCAAAATACGGGTCCGATACCAATGGTTTCAAACATGAATTCTTTTCTTTATTTCATTAATATTTCAGCAAAACAATTTCTTTCAAAAATTGATTTATGAGGCTTAGGACATCAGAATTCATTTCCAGGCATACGCCTGAGTCCCATATTTTACTGCGGACCTCCTGGGATCGTCAAAACACTAATTTGGGTCCGATTACTCAAAACGTTGACCAAAGTCAACTTTAATCAAATTTTAGTTCTAGAATTTACTATTTCTCATATTTTCACATAAAAGCTTTCCGGTTTCACGCCCAGACTGTGCACACAAATCGAGTTATCTTAAATTAATTCTTTTAGGGCTATTAAGTCTAGAGCGGAATCTAAATTATAAAATGACCCCTTGGTTCATCACATGATTTCAAACCCTAATTTAAGTAAGTAAATCAATTAACACTTAATTGATACGGTTAAAGGTAAAGGGGAAAACAGTAGAATAAATAGTCAAATAATCAAAACCCTAAGACATAAAAAGACCTATAGATGGAGCTTAATTGAAAATCGGTCAAAAAATGAGAAAAACCAGAGATGAAAATGGAAGAAATCAAAACCCTATCTTTTAGGGTTAAATCGGTTAACAATAATAATAAAAGATCACAAGAAATAGAAGATTTTAAGAGAGAAATACCACAACAAACACAAAATCGCTGCAGATATAAAGAGATGTAAACGGATTCAACCCGAAAATAGTCAGGCTCATGAAAATAAACAGAAGCGAATCAAATCTGGTTTGAAACAGAGAATTGGAACCATAAAAATACGAAAATACTCGTACTCACAGGTATCAGAGTGAACATAGACGGAATAATCGAGAAATGAGAGACTTTGAACCAGATTTGGTTCGAGTCTCTTGAGATTCTTATCAAGTAACATAGAAATCGTATAACTAGTTGAGAGGTGAGGCCAGATAAGGCATGAAATCGACGGAAAATCCCATGAATCAAGAGGGAAAGTGTGACGACGGGGCTAAAGTTTGAGGGGGGTGAGAGAGAAGAGAGGAGAGAAGGGATCCAAAGGCGGCGGGTTGGGGAAAATGAGGGTAGGGTTTGGGGTTTGGATATTAAAAAAAGAAGGTTGATTTAGGGCCGTTGATCTTCTGAGATCAACGACAAGGATTAAATTTAGGCGGGGCGGGTTTAATTAAGCAGGTTGGGTTTGTGTATTGGGTTATGGGTTAGGATAATTGGGCTGGGGGTCCAAAAATTTAATTAAAGGCCTATGTTTTAAATACCCACTTAAATTAATAAAAATAAAAATAGTTAATACATGATTAAAAAAAATGCTATTTGAATATGAAAATGATTTAAAATAATTACTTAATATTATAAAATATAAAAAGTCATTTTTCGTGTAAATAATGTAATTATGCATATATGGGCTATTTTTGCAAAGTTATTGCAATTATAGCCTAATGATGCAATATAATTATGCATAAAAATGATTAAAGCTTAATATAAATATAAATGAAAAAAGTTATATAATAAATTATTATAAAACCATTTGTGATGCAATTAGTAATTATTTAGCTAATAAAATGCTGGAATAGATTAACTCAAAATCCTTTTAAAATTACAGAAAATTATGGAAAATACTAATTGATGTTCATGCACTATTTTGAAAGTATATATGTATTTTGAAATATATATGGGAAAAATTGGGTATCAACAACTACCCCTCTTTACCCGGGAAGGATGAAAGAGTTGTCGGGTAAAGACATGACGGCCAATTTTGACCGAATAGAGTGATCTGAGAGATATAGGCCTCACTCTGATTTTCGAGCTGCCTACATATTCCTGGTTTTACAGGAATCAAGTCCTGTGTAGTTCTGGATGCACCGACAGAATAAACCGATGGAGTTGTCACAAGGACGGACAAAAGGTTTCGAGTAGGATGAAATGGTTATGGTGAGCAGTCAGGTCTGAAATAATTTGAAGGAACTTGAGTGGGATTGTTCCTGCCGGGATAACAGTTACTCACTTGGTCTCCTACAAATCAAAATATGTATTACAAGCGTATATGTATAAATTTGTGTAAATTTAGACATGATGCAAATTCCCTTCAGACCATGAAATTTTTCTTTGGATGGTTGAGGATGACGCCCTTAGACCATGACGTCCCTGGCCATGAATTGTGTGGTAATGGATTCGCAGGCCATGAAAAGATGTTCTCGTGCCATGAAAATAGTGCTTCCTATCCAAGACGCCTTTCAATAATGATGTGCAAGTTTGAGAGATCTTCAGGACATTGCATGATGTCTTCCGGCATGAGGATGGTGCCTTCATACTATGACGTCTTCGGACAAGTTGGCTATGTTTCAGCCCATGAGGTGTAGAGGCATGATTCTAGAGGCAACAAGATATAGCTTAGTCTTGTGTGAAGTTGACGACATAGCTTAGTCTGATGCAAGAGAGACAATTCTTAGTCTCGTGCGAGATTCGGGACAGTGCTTAGTCCCATGAAAAGTGAAGGCAACGCTTAGCGTTATGCAAGTGGAGAGGCGGGGCTTATCCACATGCAAGGTTCGGGATAGTTCTTAGTCCCATGTAAAGAGAAGGCGGTTCTTAGCCTTATGCAAATGGGATGCAGGGCTTAGCCTCATGCAGGATTGAGACAGATCTTAGTCTCATGCAGAGAAAATGTGGTGCTTAGCGTTATGCAAATGGGAGACAGGGCTTAGCCTCATGCAGGATTGAGACAAAGCTTAGTCTCATGCAAAGAGAAGGAAAATCTTAGACTTATGCAAATGGGAGGCGGGGCTTATCCTCATACAAGAGTGAGACAGAGCTTAGTATCATGCAGTGTCACGACCCGAAATCCCACCTTCAGGCCGTGACCGCGTCTAACGTTGTACCCGCTAGGAAATCCAACGTTTGAAACTAAATAAACTCATTAACAACTAAAATAAACTAGATAACTAAGGAATTGATGGTCAACAATATGAAGGTTAACTAAATTCAAAATAATATAGCAACTTCGTAATAAAACCCATATACATATCCCAGAACTGGTGTCACATACTCACGAACTGTCTATGAGATTACTGAATACAATGGTCTGAAAATAAGTACATATGGTTGTCTCTGAAAGTATAAAATAAGATAGAACTGAAAGAGAAGGGTAGAAGGTGACGCCAAGGCCCACGAACGTCTGTGGGTCTACCTCGAGGTCTCCTGAATAACTGGTGGAATGATCTCTCCGTCAGTGCCCACCGGGTCCGGCTGCGAAGTCTGCACAACATAAAGAAGTGCAGGTGTAGCATCAGTACAACCGACCCCATGTACTGAGTGAGTGACGAGCCTAACCTCGGCAACGTAGTGACGAGGCTAGGACAGACAACAATATATGTACCTGTGCAAATCTATATAATAACAGGAAAATATCGACGAAAATAAACAAGTAAAAAGCAGATACGGAGAGAACATGCTAGGGGTAAAAGGGGCATCAAATACTAGCCAGTAGAACAGGGTGATAACTGAAATGTGAAAGTAAAAACAGGAATTTAACATCTCAGAACAGGTAATGAACAACAACAGGCACGGCATGTCCCATCGTGCATAGCCTCACAATCACTCGGCACAGAATGTCCCCTCGTGCATAAATAACAACCACTCGGCACGGAATGTCCCCTCGTGCGATAAATAATAAACAATCAGCACGACATGTCCCCTCGTGCAATAAATAATAAACAATCGGCACGGCATGTCCCCTCGTGCAATAAATATTAAACAATTTGCACGTCATGTCCCCTCGTGCGATAAATAATAAACAATTAGCGCGGCATGTCCCCTCGTGCGATAAATAATAAACAATCAGCACGGCATGTCCCCTCGTGCGATAAATAATAAACAATCAGCACGGCATGTCCCCTCGTGCGATAAATAATAAACAATCAGCACGGCATGTCCCCTCGTGCGATAATAGTATAAAAACAACAATATAATGTTAAACTAACAATAAGAAATCTCAAGTGTACAGAAATACTCATTAAAATTCTATCGTTCCGGCAAGGGACTCAGCTATAACCAAACTCGCTCAAAAGTGTAATTTCAACAGTAAGAACCTCAACTGAACAATTAATCAATAATTTCCCACGTCATGAAACAACATCAATGTATAACTTCTAATCACCGATTATTCATAGTACAGAGAATATCAAGAACACGGTACAATTCATCACAATTGACTCACGAGCATGCTTGACCGCAACATATAGGTACTCGTCACCTCACCTATATGTTGGACATGAATTACACATAGCAAGTAAGACTCTTTACCTAATCCCTCAAGCTAAGGTTAGGCCAAACACTTACCTCGGCTCCAAAATGCAAGTCAAGCCTCAATCACAGCCTTTCCTCTCGAATCCAACTCCGAATCGATAATATCTAGACATAATTGAGTTATTAACATCAGTAGTTACTCAATAAACCAATTCCAGAGCCTAATTATATATTTTCTATTATTCTTCCAAAAATACTTAAACTCGACCCCGGGCCCGCACGCTCGAATCTCGAAAATTCTCGAAGGAATCACTCACCCATAGCCTAAGGATCATACATTTGAAGTTTCCACTGGAATTCATAGCATTAAATGGACAATATGCGAATTTCTCAAGAACCCTAAATTTACTACCCAATTCTTGATTTTCCATTAATTTAGTAGGTAATGCCATTAACTATTCATGCATGAAACTAGTATTAGGAAGGATTTAACTTACCTTAATAGTAGCTAGGTCGTGGTGTGTCCTTCCCAAGATCACAAGTATCTAATGGTGTTTTTGGTATGAAGGGAATGAGGAAATCCCGAGTTTTTGGCTTTTAAAACAGTCTGGCCTACAGGGGTTCCGCACCTGCGGCCTTGGGACCGCACCTGCGGTCCTGCTCCGGTGAGAAAAGGATCGTACCTGCGGAAAATTGAAAGGCAGGCTGGGGGTCGCACCTGCGGAGCTGGAGACCGCACTTGCAGCTTCGCTCCTACGGAAAAGGAACCGCACCTGCGGCTGGGCAACCGCACCTGCGGTCACACCAGCAACAGCTGCACCAACAATTGTTCTAGCTGGTGTTTAGCCCCGTTGGGTGCCCGGAAGGCACGTGGACCCACCCGAGCCCCCGTCCAAATATACCAACAAGTCCTAAATCATAATACGGACTCGCTCGAGCCTTCGGAACACCCAAAACAACACTAAATCTCAAAATCACATCTAAAACCCCTAAAAATCCTAACTTAAGAAACTTCAAGTTCTTGATTCTATAACAATGCGCCGGACCGACCTATACAACTCGGAATGACATCAAATTTTGTAGTTATGTCATAAATGACATAACGGGACTATTCCCTGTCTCGGGATCACATTCGGACCTCGATAACATAAAATCACGTTCCAAACCAAATCTCAAATTTAAGGAAATCCTTATAACTTCATTAACTCTCAATTTCCCATATTTGATCCGAAACATGTCAAATCAAGTCCGTTCCTTACCAAATTTCACAGATAACTCAAATAACACATATTAAACCTGTTCCGGCTCCGAAACCTTAATACGGGCCTGGCAACACAGGTTTCACATCGAGGTTCATTTTCATAAGCCTTTATTATTTTTAGGAAACAATTCTCTTTAAAAATTTATTTCTCGGACTTGGGTCCTCGAAATTCAATTCCGGGCATACGCCAAGTCCCATATTTTCCTATGGACCCTCTGGGATCGTCAAACCACGGGTCTGGGTCCGTTTACCAAAAACGTTGACCAAAGTCAACTTTGTTTAATTAATTATCATAAATTCGACTCTTTATCAAGTTTCCACATAAGGGCTTCCCGGATACACGCCCGGGCTGTGCACGCATATCGAGGTGAGATTAACAGAGGCTTTAGGGGCCTCGAAACACAATCATAATCAATTTTACATAGGATGACCTTTTGGGTCATCACAATCTCCACCTCTAAAACGAACGTTCGTCCTCGAACGGATATAGAAAGGTACCTGAATCAGTGAAAATGTGGGGATATCGGCTCCGCATATCGGACTCGGACTCCCAAGTAGCTGCCTCAACAGGCTGACCTCTCCACAGAACACGAACCGAAGGATAACTCTTCGATCTCAACTGACGAACCTTTCAAACTAATATGGCTACTGGCTCCTCCTCCTACGATAAATCCTTGTTCAACTGGACACCGCTGAAGCCAAGTACATGAGATGGATCCGCAATATACCTCCGGAGCATAGACAGATGAAACACCGGGTGTACGGCTGATAAGCTCGGCGGCAAGGCAAGTTTGTAGGCCACCTCTCCTACCTTATCCAAAATCTCAAATGGACAAATGTACCTAGGGCTCAACTTGCCCTTCTTCCCGAACCTCATCACGCCCTTCATAGGATACACTCAAAGAAATAACCGGTTTCCTATCATGAATGCAAAATCTCGAACTCTGCGATCCGCATAACTCTTCTACCTGGACTGAGTTGTACGAAGTCTATCCTGAATAATCTTCACCTTGTCCAAGGCATCCTGGACTAACTCAGAACCCAACAATCTAGCCTCTCCCGGCTCGAACCATCCAACTGGAGACCAACACCGTCTACCATAAAACGCCTCATACGGAGCCATCTGAATGCTCGACTGATAGCTGTTGTTGTAGGCAAACTCAGCTAAAGGCAAGAACTGGTCCCATGAACCACCAAATTCAATAACACAAGCCCGCAACATATCCTCCAAAATCTGAATAGTCCGCTCGGACTGACCGTCCGTCTGAGGATAGAATGCTATGCTCAAATCAATCCACGTGCCCAACTCTCGCTAAAATACTCTCCAGAAATGGGAGGTAAACTGTGTACCTCTGTCATATATAATAGATAAGGGCACACCATGCAATCGAACAATCTCCCTCATATATATCTTTGCCAACTTCTCCACTGAATATGAAACTGATACCGGAATGAAGTGCGCTGACTTGGTCAGCCTACCCACAACAACCCAAACCGCATCAAACATCCTCTTAGTCCATGGGAGTCCAACTACAAAGTCCATGGTGATACGCTCCCACTTCCACTGAGGAAGCTGAATCTGCTGCATCAAACCACCGGGTCTCTGGTGCTCGTACTTAACCTGTTGACAGTTCAAGCCTGAGCTACATAAGCTACAATATCCTTCTTCATCGTCCGCCACCAATAATGCTGCTGCAAGTCCTGGTACATCTTTGCGGTGCCCGAATGAATGGAATACCGGGAACTATGGGCCTCCTGTAGTATCAACTCACGAATACCATCAACATCAAGTTCACAAATACGGCCCTGCATCCGCAGAACTCCCTCATCAACAACCGTAAAATGCTTGGCACCTTCGTGCCGGACTGTATCTCTAAGAACACATAAATGACGATCATCATACTGCCTGGCCCGAATACGATCACACAATGAAGAACGTGCCACGGTATGGGCCAACACACTGCCAGTCTCAAAAACCTCCAACCTCACAAATCAGTTGGCTAAAACTGAACATCCAACGCTAGAGGTTGCTCCCCGACTGATAAATAAGCTAGACTGCCCATACTGACTGACTTCCGGCTCAAAGCATCGTCCACCACATTGGCCGTCCCCGGATGATAAAGAATGGTAATATCATAACCCTTCAGTAACTCTAACCACCTTCTCTGCCTCATGTTCAACTCCTTTTTCCTGAATAGATACTTTAAACTCTTATGATCCGTAAACACCTCACAAGGCACACCATTCAAGTAATGCCTACAAATATTCAATGCATGAACAATAGCTGCAAGCTCCAGATCATGAACGGGATAGTTCTTCTCATGAATCTTCAGCTGACGAGAAGCATAGGCTATAACTTTTCCATCCTGCATCAACACTGCACCAAGCCCAACCCGTGACGCATCACAATACACGGTATACGATCCTGAACCTATGGGCAAAACTAACACTTGTTCCGTGGTCAAGGCCGTCTTGAGCTTCTGAAAGCTCGCCTCACACTCATCCGACCACCTGAACTGGGCACACTTCTGGGTCAACCTGGTCATCGGGGCTGTGATAGATGAAAAGCCCTCGACAAATCGGCGATAATAACCTGCTAAGCCTAAGAAACTCCGAATCTCCGTAGCTGAAGTGGGCCTAGGCCAATCTCTGACTGTCGAAATCTTCTTGGGATCCACTTGAATACCCTCTGCTGACACAATATGGCCCAAAATTTCCACCGAGCTCAACCAGAACTCACACTTAGAAAATTTGGCATACAACTGACTATCCCTTAGAGTCTGGAGGACGAATCTAAGGTGCTGTTCATGCTCCTCTCGGCTGCAAAAGTATATCAATATATCATCAATGAAAACAATAACGAACGAGTCCAAATAAGGCCTGAACACTCGGTTCATCAACTCCATAAAAGCAGCGGGGGCATTTGTCAACCCAAATGACATCACCAAGAACTCATAATGCCCATAACGAGTGCGAAAGGCCGTCTTAGGTACATCAGACGCCCTAATCCTCAGCTGATGGTAACCAGATCTCAAGTCTATCTTGGAAAACACTGTAGCACCCTGAAGCTGGTAAAATAGATCATCAATCCTTGGAAGAGGATACTTATTCTTGATAGTAACCTTATTCAGCTGCTGGTAGTCAATACACATCCGCATTGAGCCATCTTTCTTCTTGACAAACAACACTGGGGCACCCCAAGGAGAAACACTAGGCCTAATGAAGCCTTTATCCAACAAATCTTGCAACTGCTCCTTCAATTCCGTCAACTCTGGCGGGGCCATACGATACGACGGAATAGAAATGGGCTGAGTGCCCTGAGCCACCTCGATACAAAAGTCAATATCCCTGTCGGGTGGCATACCCGACAGGTCAACAGGGAAAACCTCTGGGAACTCACGAACCACAGGTACAGACTCCATAGAAGGAAACTCAGCACTAGAATCATGAACATAGGCCAAACGACCCTTCTCGACCATACGCCGAGCCTTCATATAAGAAATAACTCTTCCAGAAGAATGGCTAGGAGTCCCTCTCCACTCCAAACGAGGCACACCTGGCAAGGCCAAGGTCACTGTCTTGGCATAACAGTCCAGAATAGCATGATAGGGAGACAACCAATCCATACCCAATATAACATCAAAGTCCACTATATCCAGAAGCAAAAGATCAACCTGAGTCTCCATACCACCAATAACTACTAAGCAAGCACGG